>JBDJHY010432839.1:0-17824 GCA_039654485.1 Withania somnifera | reverse complement strand
TGTGACATTTGTTAATATTCGAATGCTAGTTTCCCTGATTGTTCTATTTGCTTCTGTGACTATATTTCTTGATCTCTCTTATTTACTATTGTTATTATCATTATGTGCTAAGTGGGCCCTCGAAGCCTACTGAGTACAGGTTGATTCTGCGGCTTGTACAAATACTACACTTGCACTTGTGCAGATCTGAGTACAGGTCCTCGATCGTGATTTTCGCTCACTGATCGTTCGTTTTGCTAGTTCAGAGATACAGGGTAAGCTTGGTGTCCAGCTTCATCTTGTTTCTCTTCAGTTGTACATTTGATTTTATCTCCATTGTATTTTGGAGACATGGTGTATTGTACAGTTTCTATCTTTTGTATTCTATATTAGTAGATCGTTTGACATTGACATCGGGTCTTGGGATTATTCCACAACTTTTATCATATTGCTTATATCCTTTCATATTCTTTTGTTTTTACTGTAGTAGTCCTTCGCTTCGACTACGGACTACGGGATTTGGTTCTCCTTTTGGCGGTATAGTAGGTGTCATCATGATCCAAAAAATTGGGTCGTGACTCTACCTCAGCAAAAAAATACCAGCATTAACTTGGAATCAGTATAGACAACTCGTACACGGGTCTGCACAAAAAGATGTAGAAGTGTAGTATGAGTACAAAATCAAAGGGTACCTAATAGGCATTATCAAATGACTGGGCATATATAAGAAATAAGAGCAGTATATAGATAGATAAAGAAGATAAGTCACCGAAGTCAAACATGAATAACAGATAGAGAAATTAGCTAACAGGATAAAGACAGGTAATTATATGAGATAACTAGATACAATAAGGAAGACCCAGGCAATCAATGAAAGAACTTACCTAAATCAATGCTCATCTAACAAGATATATAAACAAATAACAGAAATGGAGGTATACCTATAACCTCAAATAATGGGAATAAGAATAAAGTATAACTACTATAGGTATCATAATAAAGGAACATAAAAGGGGATACCATGGGACATATCAAGCCAATAACAATGTGCTAAAATAGAATAATTAAAGAAAATAATCCCAAACGCCTCCCACATGATCGAAAGATACAAACAAGGATGGATGCAAGCCCTCCGGCGCCCTATACTACTGGATAGTACAAATATTAAACATCACTCAAGAATATAATATGCATGATGAGATGATAGTAAAGTAAATTTATATGCTCCAACCCCCGAACCTGTAAAGCCTAGTAGGTAGGACCCATGGAAGGCCGCAACCCGTATACCTCTACTCCCCCCTATACCCCTCTTATGGCCTCCCATAAGCATGGATCAGGAAGTTCTATGGAGTCCGTGACCGCATACTACCCCTCATAAAGTAAACTAGATTCATATACATAATTGTACTCAGACATTTTTTGGGTATATATCAGAATCAAGTACCAATGATCATGCCTAGCCACAAATGGGGCTAAATCTAAAATGAAATAAACATCTACCTCTTATATGCATCCAAGTCTAGTAATAACTCAACCAGTCATTAACTTTTTCCTTAGCCTTTTTAACATCAAAACTGCTAAAGAATCTAAAAAAATACTCATTTTAAGCTCATAATACTGAAAATGGGCCCCAAAAGGCCATACATGGTTTCAAAATTATTGGTTTTGGGCTCTTGGCCATAAAATGGTGGAAAACAAAGCATAAAACCAATTTCATGATGATGATATGCTCAATAACAAAAATATCTCAACAAGTCCTACTAGCCTTGCATAGGCGCGGATACTACAACATCTAGAACCATCTAATCAATGTTTGGGACTTAAGATATTTCCAATAATCCCACTATATATTTTCCAGTCTATGAAGACCAACAAGGTCATAGGGTAACTATAATCATGAATGCAACATCAATACGTAACCAAGAAACAGACAAGGTCATGGGTACCAACCTAAAAAACCTATAAGCCAAGTCTAACATCGATTGTCCATGGCTTACCTAATGTCCGAAGATAAGCTCGTAAATACTAAGTAGAATAGGCCCAGAAAGATCCAATAGCTCCAAGAAGCACAAACAAGCTTGAATGATCACAAAACTTGAAAATAATAATCTATATGTTAATGCAAGCCAAATATACCCATCAAGCATTAACTATAGATAGGGTCAAAATATGGGTCAAAACAGGCCTACGAACCTGGGAACTTGAAAGTCCAAAAAGGTACCAAAATATTCCACATATCATAGAGAACTCATATACAAATTTTGGAGTTAAGAAGAAAAGAAATAAGAAAGAATCAGTGATTTCAAGTGAAGAACCCACTTGAAGAATTTTAAAATTTTAAAATGATATTGGGTGAAATTTGACTGAAGAATTACCAATAATTGAAGAATAATCAAAGAAATAAAGTTCCCAACATTACCCAAGGTTCTGTATTGGTGGAAACCAAAGTTTTGAAGAGAAAAGATGAAGAAATGGAACAGAATTTGGGATTTGAAATATATATATCATGTACAAGTCACAACTCCATTGGCTCTAGGAATTATTGTCGTCGGTGCTCCAATATCACAATCATGCTGAGTACCATAGAAGTGAACCAACGTTATTGATACTCTCTAGGCATGATAGCACTAACAACTAACTAGGAAAGTCAGCATTGTCAACTTGGTAGAGCACAATTATGCTAATTGAGAAAAAGGGAATTAGCACGATCGCGTCCCTTTAGAGCGATAATATCCCCCTACCACAAACACGTTGAACATTTTTCAGCTGCACCAATTGGGGAACTTTTGGAAGTGGGATTTTGGGTCTCCGATCCTAAATAGATCCCAATACACATAAACCAAATATTCCAATTACATGGAAAAAATAATCCATACTAACCGGTTAGACAAAATTCCGATCTAAGGTAATTTCAACAAAATGTTTTCCAAAGTCGACACTAGGCCAAAATAATCAACTTCCCAACCGAGTACTCAAAATGAGTTCGATTAGCCCAAAGGAAAACTCAGCTAACCCAAACTTGACATTCTGGAGTTGATGGTGCAGTTGAATTTGCAATTAAGAATTAGATTATAAAAAAGACGATTCAAGATACACTTATGAACTAGTAAAAACATAAAATACATAAATTATGATAAAACTAAAACTAAAGCCTTCGTACCCGAACCAAGAGGCCATCTAGACCAAAGTCCATGTTATGGAATAAAAGAAACTATAGGAATTCAATTTTGAGTTTGTTTTCATAGAATGTTGACTGAAATCGATGATTTATATAGCTAAGGCTCTATAATAGGGAACATACATAGTGACAAAACAAACGACCCAGGACAAAACCACTAGTCCCGATAAGTTATAAATGACTCAGCGTTGCTACAAGAAAGCTCTAAGTTGAAATAAATGCAAAAATGCAAGAATGATTGTAAGGTCCTTTCACCTAAATATGGAGTAGTCCTGAGGCAACCATTGGAGGAAGAGTTTGATTTTTATCAAAGTATATTGATACGGATCATGGCACGGGTCATAGATGAGTATAAACGACCATTACCATGTCTGTTAGAGGATACTTAGACATCTAGCAACATTTTATGAAAGGAAAAAATGCAAGGCATGATGTATGATGGGCTACATAACTATGCCAAGCCTGTACGATCTGTTCCAATGACCGTTAGGACGAAACCTATAAACTTGAAAGTTTAGAGTTGAGTTTTGGGACATGGATGCCATCACGACTTATACCAAGTACCCATGAGTAGTACCTATGCTTTTTGGGTGTGTCTTGAAGATTTGAAAGTACAAATGTTAGTGCATGAGTGGGTTTATGGACCGTGACATAGATGTATGGTCCATACCTTTGTCTGTTTGACCCGAGACATCCCATGTTCTTTTATTTGAACCAAGATTGGATTCTTATGTCTATATATAATTTTTTAGGGTTTTAATTGAGGATACACACTCATACATTAGTTTCGTACGTATGTTTGAGTAACCATTACTACTTTCAATGTATTCTGCAAGATTTAAGTTTTACTTTGTGAATCAGAGTTCATATTCCATCTTTATCCTTACGTATTTATATTACATTTTCATAAGAATTGTTATTATTAATACTTTAACAAATATTCATGGTAATAACATGATCATGCATAGATAAACCATCAAAACTAGGATTGTAAGAACCATTATGCATTAAAGAAGTAGGTTTAGGTACAATTAGTGTTTGTTGAATAGTGTGAATGCATATAATGTAGGTTTCTTTGATTTGAATATTTTCTTGCGGTATCCAATGCTAAGAACTTTCTTTTATTCTTTACTTTCCTTGGTGGGTGGTAGATATTCGGAAAAAATCTACAATAGAGATTTGGAAGCTCAATCTACTTAACTTGAGACCTGGTAGTGATAGTTAAATCTAAGATCAGGAGCAAGGGTTAGTATGGAACACACTATGATACCTGGCGGATGTTAGTGTCGATCACCTAATAGGGCTTGGCAGTATTTAGGTGAAGTTAATATATTAGATTTTGCATGCATAGAACTGTGATAGTACATAGTGGCGAACACCTACAGATTTAAGACGTTATGGAGAAGACAGTCCTAGTGTCTTCATCACCTTGATTTACAACTTAAAGAAATTGCAAACTCTTGTTAAATTATAGATATGAAATACACAAATCACCATACTTTTATGCATTGTTTTACTTCAAAAATACTTAATCTAATGAAGTGGAGTACTATTAGACGTATTTCACAGCATTCTCTATGGGATCAGCCCAAAATCTAGATTGGTTTCTATATTTGACATTATATTCTTACACTTCTAATTGAGGTGTACTTTTGGGCCATATCAATACCCTAGCAACCACACTTATCAAACAAGTTCTCAACAAAATCTTGAACCAAGATCACAATCTCACACATGAGATATTTCAATATACAAAACAACATAATTTAACTAAAACTAAATTCTAAAGACCTTATTTATACTAAGCTAAGAAAAGGGAAACTAGCTTAGTTCATAAATACCCTTAATGAGACAAGGGTGTTATTTTTCTTCACTTAAATCATGAATTTGGAAATTAATGATTACTGTCTCTTCATTCCACTCTTTTCATCAAAGAAATTATCTAAATGTGGAATTGCTTCACTTTGCCATAAATTGGTCCTCCTAAGTTCTCCTTGAAGCCGTCATGATCATCATGGCCTGTACTCATTTGGAGAGTCCTTGAATTATAGATCTAGTTCCATCCAATATCATATCATTCTCCACTTCTTAAAAAGGATTCATCCTTGAATACAAATCTACCACAAACAAAGGAGATACAAGAAACAACCACAAATTCCTCAAAGTTTGAGGGTTAGCACATGGGTTAGCTGAAACAACATCATGCAAAAAGTGTTTATATTCTATTTCCAATGAAGAAATCTTTTTTATCAAAATGTAAAAATAAAAATAAATACAACAAGGATCTTATTCACCCCCAAACATACAATGAATATTCAATACCAATACCAATAGCGTCATAGAAAAATGGTCGAACAGAAAAATAACAAGCTCACTACACTCATTCAAGGTATTCTACATGCTATGCTAAGACTAGATAAGAAAATGTCATCAGGCCTTTCATTATGGGTCAGAACACAGGAAAACAATATGAAGTTTCATAATCAAGGGTTACATTTACCTCTCCTATTATTCAAAGTCCCATAAGATGTATATTCAATACAATCTTGAATACCATCATAAACAAAAAGATAATAAAGGAAGGCAATAAGTTCATTACACTTGCATATGATTCTCTCAAATGCAATTTTAAACATAGACACCAAATATCACCAAGCATGCTCTTAAGAGTTTATTTTAACTTATTAACTGTCCAACCACATAAGTGTGACAAGAAGTAGTAAAAGAGAATTGGGTACCAAGTGGATCCCCTGGACTCTTCTCATGTTCAAATATCTTGTCATCCAATTTTAGAGTCCATATACTACAAGAACATTATGAGCAAACAAAGCAACTTGGGAGGAATCAATAGGTATATGGAAGGCTATGCACTCACAGAAGTTTATTAGTCTTCCAACCATAATAAGAATATCATCATACCTCCAAGGATCATTGTAAAGGAGAGAGGGTGGGTACATACCTTGAGGGGGAGGCTTTGAGTTTGTTTCTTTTTCCTCCACATATGGCATTTAAGGTCCCTCCATTCCATACATTTTAATGAACCAAGTGACTTGGTCCATCATTTCCTTTTTATGAGATCCCTCGGTAGGTGACTCCTCTAATGAAGTCAAAGGGTTAGATGTTTCACCCTTTTCCGTCAAATGTCTATCAACCATTCTCAAGTTGGAATCCTTAGGCAAGAATCCTGTTAGACTTTTATCTGGATGTTGGTGAGGAATTTCATTTGATTTAGGAAAATTTCTCCTTATAAACCTGAAAAAGAGAATAGGACACCAGGAAAAATGTCAGTACCATTGTTAGCTTGCAATAAATGACCCATGTTAACAAGTTCCAAAAATGAGTTCCCCTTGTCTCCATTATTCAAATCTTTCCGTATCCCATCAATCATACACAAATCCTTACTATTTTAATCCAAGTCTTTCTCCCTTTACACAGTTGAAATTTCTTTTCTTTCCTTCTTGTAATCTTCTCAAAGCACACTCGTTCTTTTATAATCCTCACTCACTTGAAAGGATGTCAATGGTACAAGAACAAACTTGTGTCCCCTAAATACACACAAGTAATTATTGTACTCCGTATGATTTTTGACATTCTTATCTACTATCATAGGCCTTTCAAGAAATATTTGACATTTTAGCATGGGAACTATATCACAAAAAACTTCATCTTTATACTCACCAATGCTAAACATGATAAATACTTGATTAGGTGCCTTCATTTCTCTCTTTTTATTGAACAATTAGAGTGTGTAGCGCTTAGGACTCCTGTGTGTTGGTGACTTCAACCATTCAACCAAATGAGAGCTCACTACATTAGCACTACTCCTAGTATCAATGATCAAGGACCATATAGTTTCCATTATCTTGAATCAAGAATTAAATAGATTTGTGTTTTGATCAAGTTCCTCTTTAGCAACAATTTCCATGAGGAAGGAAAAGTTCAACTTCAACTTCAAATGACCACTGACATTATGCCTAAAGAAAGATAAACAAGTGGTTTGATGTTAGAGAATAACCTCACAAAGTGCTTAAGTAAACACATCTTTGATGTATCTGCTAAATTGGCGCTACTAATGTTGAAACTTATTCAACTTAGTGTGTCACTATAAGTTCAATATCTACCCGAGGTCCAAAGTATTTCTTGTTTGTGAAGATCAATGGATGACTCAAATAAAAAAAATTAAATTAAGAAATAAAAAATAAACTAAATTAGAAAAGCACAAGAAAAACTAGTTAGATGAAAGAAAGGACACTAGAACAAATGATCAACTAAGTAGATGAAATAGTAGTTGAGAGTTAGCATTTTGAATAAAATAAATGAAACTAGAATCAAATAAAAGAAACTATGAATTAGAACTTTTAATCTGAGCTTTGACGGATATTTTAAGTCACCAAATATGGTGTTTGGTCGCCAAGGGGGTAGGTAGTTAGCCGAATAAACATTTAAGTTCATTAGGAAGTTTCATGCTACTGTCCAGACGACGACCCCAGGGGCCTTGGGAGGAAAACCACTGGCCCTAGAGACACACTAAGTGGCCCAAACTCTGAGATTCCAAATGGCAAGTCTTGGGGTCTTCAATTGATACCTATTTTGTGGAAACCACTTGTGTACTTTTGTCCATTAGTATATGTTTTTTTTCGAAATTTTCTTCCATGGATCACAATAAAACACTTCCAAGTCTTTCCTCTTATTGATCAAATACTTTTTTCTAGGTAATTTTCCTCTTGAAGATATGAATATTTTAAAGAACACCAAGAATAATTGAAGACCCTTAAATACAAAAAACACCACGAATAATTGAAGACCCTTAAATACAAAAAATCTTCAAATCAATAAGGATTTTGACGAAACTTGAGATATATGATACTCTTGATGTGAGAAACAAATTCAAAAACTTTTAAAACTCAAAATCCAAGTCTTCAAAGCAATATCTCAAATTATATTTTTCATTTTTCAGTGTTCCAACTATTTCTAATCAACAATTGACATTTTGTAACTCTATCTTCAATCAAGCTCAAAGTTAAGTCCTTGACTTGATTTGTACTAGAGAAAATAAATCTAATACTAGAAAGTCAACAAGACTCACATCAACACATAATTATTTTTATATTCTTTTATATTCCTCTTTTTTGTGAAAACAAACCCAAGAGTAAAACATATAAATGATTCCAAGCACAGCTCTGATACCAATTTATATGAATCTCAATACGTGGAAGAAACAAAAATACATAATAAAATAAAAATAATAGATGGATATGTGATTTGAAAACTAGAAGAAGCATGAATAAGAAAACTTAGCTATGATTGAGCTAAAACCTCCCATTATTAGTTTAACAAGAAACAACAAAATAAGAATAGACACAACAATGAAAATTAATAGGCAACCAATAATAAGAGTGAAGATCTCCTATTAGAAGATCAAAGAAGTACCAAATATGTATGAGAGACAAAATAGAGTGCTACATTAAGAAAAAAAGAATATATAACTTCAAAATCCCTAATCATATAACCTACTAAGCATCAATCCTATTAAGTGGACCTCAAAGGGTATGAATACCAAGAAACCATACTTATCAAACAAGTTTTCAACAAAATCTTGAACCAAGAACAAAATATCACACATGAGATATTTCAATATTAAAAACAACAAAATCTATCTAAAATAAAACACTAAAGACCTTATTTATACTAAGCTAAGAAAAGGGGAAACAAAAACAACATAATCTATTTAAAATAAAACAGTAAGGAACTTATATATACTAAGCTAAGAAAGGGGAAACTAGCTTATTATAAAACTACCCTTAACCAAACAAGGGACTTTTCTTCACATAAAGCATGAATTTGTAAATTTAGGATTACTCTCTCTCTCTTTCTTCATTCCACTATTTTCATCCAAATAATTATCTAAATGGAATTGCTTCACTTTAAGCACAAATTGGTCCTCCCAAGTTGTCGTGACCTAATTTCTCAAATCATGACAGAAATTACTATCCCACTAATAGGAGAACAAACCCTATAGCCTAAAGTGATGGACTACTACACCAAATAAAACTATGCAAAATCACAATAAGCGTAAGTAAAATGAAAAAGATGAGTTAAGAGAAGAAGAATAGCATAAGTACAGTCAAAAAGCCTCCTAAGACCTGGTATAAGTATAGATAGAGCCATTATAAGGCATAGAGTAAAAGATGAATATAAGTACAATACAAGATCTATCTCTGGAATATGATAGAAACAAAATAAAAGTTGATGAGATGCAGGCTATGTTGGATGTCTGAGGCTTACTCTATATCTCCAAAAGTCAATAAAAATGAGGCACAAACTGCGTACTCAGTGGTAGGTGCTCGTATTCAGATATGTACTGGAAAGATGTAAAGTGTAGCATAATTACAAGTCACTAATCAAAGAGTACCTAGTAAGATTTCATGGGCCAGAAGCCACATAACAAGCATAACTACCATAAATAACAAGAAGATAAATAAAGTAACTCACAAAAACAAAAAAGAATTCACAAGAAGCTAGCTATACAAAAGGAAGCAAAATAATAGATAGTATACAAGTATTGCATTCCAAATCATAGGGAAGGAACTAAGGTACGGAGATAAGTGAATACCTGGGATCCTTAGAACAGATGTCAATATCACCATATGAGAGTATCTTGGAAACTCAATACCATAATATCTCAGTAACTAGTGTCTCAACTCAGCAAGTGTGATATAATATAAAAAGGATGTAATCACTACCAAAGCTAAGTCAGATTCAAGGGCCAACACTATAGTAGCTAACACTACTCGATGCCAAGGTGTTAAACCTGGTCTAAAATAAGTAGAAAAAGAGGTACTGAGTTCTCGACGCTCAGCCGAGTCTAAAATGAGTAGAAAACCGCTTATATATTACTAAATACTAGAAAATCCCATTTATGCCAAGTTTAGTC
The DNA here is from genome assembly GCA_039654485.1 of Withania somnifera. Taxonomy (NCBI): domain Eukaryota; kingdom Viridiplantae; phylum Streptophyta; class Magnoliopsida; order Solanales; family Solanaceae; genus Withania; species Withania somnifera. Next base: position 7,733 of record JBDJHY010432839.1, on the reverse strand, counting down.
CATTTTAACCATTAATATGAAAATTGGCCTACAAGGCCATATATTCTCAAAAAAATGATGATAATAGGCCTCCATACTTAATGTATAGCCCTTAGGAATCTGAAACAATAATCACAGGAAATATCTAAAACTATCTTTCCGCCTTTCACAAGCTCAGTCTAAGCTACCAGGTAGTAACATAAACCAACAAGCCCAACCCATATGGGAAAACCCAAAATCAACCCCCACAACACATCTTAAACTTTCAGAGTCACCTTACAGCCAATACTAGGTCAAAGGCATCATATCGCTGAGCAACCTAAGAAGGGAAGAGATGAAGTAGAAGATCATAAGAAGATAAGGGTCACGATGTCTACCTCATATTCCTAACCCAAGAATGCTATGTAGCATATTTAAGAAGTTTTATCATAGGTGTAAGCCAAAGAATCCAACCTGTCATTGGAAAAATATACTATAGCACACAACAATCAACTCATTTAACATCAATGACTCTGATGGACTCAAAACTAGCAAAACAATAATCTAGACACCAAGATGAAGCTAACAATATAAATCACATCAAATTTAAGATTGGTCAAAAAATCAAGTCTAAAATAGGCCTTCGGGACCCGCTAATCGAACACAAAAATAAATATTTCTAGAGAGTTCTTGGAAACACTAGGAGCTCATGCTAAAAAAAAGCATAATACGAGAAAGATTTGCGCTAAAAAATACCTAGATAAGATGATGAATAAGTTGATGAAAATTGTACAAAATTTGCAAAAACTTGAATGAGGAATTACGTACTGTAACAGAGGAAAGACTTAAATCTCGAGATAGAAACCAGTCCAATGCACCAGCAGATACCACTAACTCCACAAAAAACAAAGGAATTTCAAAGTAATAACAAAGGAAATCAATGGTGGAAAATAAATCCATTGCCATAGAAATACTAATGACAAAGCTTACAAGAGAGGTAGAAAATCCAAGAATTGACCAATAATATTTTTCCACAACTTTAATGGTGATTTTCCAATAATTTATAAGCTAATGGGGTGTTTTTAAAGTGGTAAAAAATGTTGATAGTTTTAAAAAATTAAGGCGAAATGGACATATAACATCTCGGATTGGTCGTACCTGCATTGTCATAGATGCCAAAAGAATATTTTTTAGATGAGGGGACACTAGCTCGCCTGCCTTATCGGGTATGGAAAACCCTCTAATGGGGACACCAATAATTCGTACGTATGAAGTCTCCCTTGGACACCTACTATCATATGTGTGAGCTAGTCATCAAAGGTGCGACATCGCAGGTGCAATTGCACCAGTAATTCTAACTGGTTGGAATTGCTCTGATGAAGGTTCAACATAAGCTCGAGTTCTAATATAAGTAAAATAATAGTTCATCCATCCCCAAAATGACATTTTGTAATCTATGGCACATTCAAAATTCTAATACGGGGTCAATACTTAGCACCTAAAATACATATAATTCACCAAATACATCAAAATCAAGCTAGATACCTTGGGAAGAAAACCAACACTCTTCCTAATTCATACTCATCATTCCATATCTTATGGAATAGTCAGATTTCTAATTAGATTCTTCAATCAGCAAATGTTGACCAAAGTCAAACATTCAGCTATTGACCAACTAGTATCCTATCAAACGATTAAGGAATTGGTGCATTTTATTCTAGGTGGAATGTGGATTTTTGTTTAGGTGGACCCTTAATTTGGAACTATGAGCTTTTGATGGGGTACCAATTGGCTGACAGTTGATGGGATACTAGTTAGCCGGCAGTTGATGTTTGAGTTTGGTCAACATTCTATGATCAGAGTGTTAGACTAGAAATATAGTGTCCATCAGCTCTAAAATGCTGAGTTTGTGTTAGGAAGAGTCTTAGTTCTCTTCCCCATACATCCATGATTATTATAAGGTATTGGAATTGTATGTCTTTTAGGTTCTAAGTGTTGACGTGGTCTGTACCATTAAATTTTGAATATTGTTTTAAGTGGATGCATCATTCATTTTCATATATCGGATCTCGAGTTCATATCAAACCTTCGGTGGAGAAATTCCAATTTGGTTAAAATTACTGGTGTAGCATTAACTGGTACAACCGCACCTGTGATGTCCCTATTGTAGTGGTGATATCTGACCTACAACTACCAACTTACACGTGAGATAGCAGGTGGACAAGGGACATTTCACACTTGCAATGTCCTGGTTGTCCCTGTGACCATGCCTCTATAGAGGATGGTCTGTACCTATGAAAGAAGGTGTGATGGATACACTCTCCCCTGCAATCTTCTTGACATACCTGTGATGTTGCACCTATGACCATTTCTCCACAGGCGCAACCATTCAAGTCAATTATATAGCCATTCCATCTCAAATTTTTAGAAACTTGTAATATCATTTCTCACTCAAAAACACTCCCTTAGATTAGAGTTATTTGGAAATCACCACTAAATTTGTGGAAAAGGGATTCTTGCTCAATTCTTGTATTTTCCACCTATCTTGGTAAACTTTCTCATTTGCATTTCCATGGTAATAGCTTTATTCTCCACCATTGATTTCCTTTGTTAATCCTTGGAAATTCCTTGGTTTCTAGTTAAGTTTGTGGTATACTCTGGTACATTGAACTAGTTTCAATCCCATTCAATTTTTTTTACATTTGATGAGGTAATTCTCATTTTCTATAGAATTTTTTGTCGGACGACAAGTAGGATTCTTTGGTTTACAACTATTCTAGATAGAATCCTTGGGTTAGGAATATTAGTTTGACATTTTGATTGTTGTCAGTTATCCTCTTCTACTTCATCTTTTCCCTTCTGACCGTGCTTGGTGTAATACAAAGCCTTTCACCTAGTATTGTCCTTGTGATGACAGAGTGACTCTGGAAGTTAAGAATGATATTTTATGGGTTTGTTTTTGGGGTCTTCCATCGATTTTGGGTTTTTTTTTAGTGTGCTACTATTTTCTATCTTAGAGTGACTCTGTGTAGGGCGGCAATGTAGCTATAGACATTGTCTATGATTATGCATTTATACAATACTGGCGTTGTAAGGTCCATATTCCTAAGGGTTGTGCATTGAGGCCGGTGGCATATTATCATAGTTTTCTGAGACTATATAGCCTTGTAGCTATTTTTCATATTAATGGTTAAAATGGAATAAAATTTGTATAAATGGATTTTGTTGATAATTAATAATAATATAAGTGGGGTTTTTAACTCATTTTAGATGCGACTACGCATTAAGAACCCGATACCTCATTTTTTTTAATTTTAGATTAGCTTTCACACCTTGGCATCAGGTAATGTCACTTACTATCACTGTTGAATCTTGAGTTCGACTTATCTTTGGCATGAGTATAGCTTTTTATATTATTATGCTTGCTGAGTTGAGACACTAGTTACTATGATATTATGGAATTAATTTGCCAACATACTCTGATATGGTGATATTTCACATATAAGCTTGATATTGAGACATGAGTAATGTTGAGACACCAGACATTGGTATATTGTTGGCATACCTTCATAGACCTTGCCCCTGGGCTGCGTGTGACTAGAGGAGAAGAATAGGTTGGATTAGGGATATATGGGTTATTCCCTTCAATTGATCATGTATGTTTTCCCTATGGGTACCGGAAGAGGATCGTACACAATAACTCCTTTTGTTTACATTATTGCACTTGTTTTCTTTATGTACTCTCCATTCAAATAGGGGGCCGTACGGGTGAGCATGTTTTTTTTGTAATCTTCAATTCTTATGGGGGCTTGGAGGGGTTTTATATGTATTTTCTTCTTTATACACTACACGTACTAGTTTTAGCTTCCATATGTTAATCATCTTTACCCTGTGAGAGTATGGGTACGTATTGTTACTTGCTATACTTTTCCCTTCCATGTATTGAGGTTATCAGTACACTGCTTGTTCCCCCATGGTCTCACTTGCTATATGTCTTGTCTGTATCTTTTATTATTATTTTTTGTTCTACTGTAAGGATCTCGGGTATGTCCTTCTCTCTCTAACTTAGCTCTTGCCAAGTGATTTAGCTAATGATACTTGTATGCTATCTGCTTTCTTGCTAACTTTTGTGTAGCTAGTTTCCTATGCTATCTTATTTGTTTCTGCGACTTACTTTCTTTAATTTCTTATTATTTATTATAGATATGCTTGTTATGTGGCCGATGAGCCCTCTAAGACTTGGGTACTCTTTTCTTTAGCAACTAGTATTTATACTAAACTCTGCATGTTCTAGGTGCAGATCTAAGTAAGATCACCCGCCACTGAGTATGTAATTCTTTCCTTATTTTTGTTGACTTTTGGATATACAGGGTGAGCCTTGGACGTCTAGCATAACATACATCCCATCAGCACTCATTTTATCTTTTTTGTATTCCATAGATAGATCTTGAATTATACTTATGTTGATATTTTACTCTGTACCTTATAATTCTCTGTATATATTGATACCAAGTATTGGGAGGTCATAACCGTATTTTATATAGTATCCAATGACTTATGGCTCTAGTCTAAAAGGTTTGTTTGCCTACTGGTGGGATAGTAGGTGTCATCATGACTGATAAATTGGGTCATGACACAGGCTCTCTTCCTTCATGATCACCATGGCTAGGGCTCATTTGGCTAGTCCTTGAAGCATGCATCTATCTCCATCCAATATTATATCCCCATGTCCTAGGCTCATTTTTATGGTGAATTTGTGCAATTATATGAGATAATAATATTATAGTTAATGCCTAAGTTTGACTTTAGTCAATGTTTAAAGTTGGATGTTCAAAATTTGTCGATCCCATTAGCTCTAAATGTCTATTTCTTTTCTGGTATAAAGTTTATATTTGATCCCAGGGTTTTCAGTTTGAGTATAGGGGGTTTGACGTGATAATCATAATTTTATCCTTACTTTGACCCTTACTGGATATCGGATCAGGGAGTCTTCAGTTCCATGATTTGATGATTCTATAATGTCTAAAATATCATTTACACTCAATTTGCATATATAATTTTCTTATATGAGGTTTCGAATGAATCTCGAAGATCCATCTGAAGTTTGTAAAAATCTAATGTCTGTCCTATCATACGACTCGTATGAGGGCCATATGGCCCTTGTGGAGGTTATACGGCTTATATGGAGGCTTTTATGGCTCCTTGAATTTTTAATTTTTGGCTTATGGATTACGGGTCACGGGTGGAGGCGCTTTCGCTTGGTATCAACCCAAGATTTTTATGATTTTTTAATGAGGGGAAATCCCATATTTTCTCATGTTTTAAAGCCCATATATAAACCTCTTAAGTCATTTCTACCATTTCTGAAAATAAAAAACCTTCTACAAACATCTTTTGTAGATTTTACTCTTTGGGGAAAACTTGGAGGCTAGATTTTGAAAGATTGAAGCTCTTGGTAAGATTTCTTACCCAAAGTTAAGATATTTTCATATTTTAAAACATGATAATCTTTATGTCATGATTTTTAAATATTCAAATTTGGGGTTTTTGAACCCAAGCTTTTGAAATGTAAATTAAGGTTCAATTACCAAATTGAGCTCAATTTTGTATAAAAATTGACATTTGAACTTCCTTAAGTATGGGTTTTGTGATTTTCAAAAAAAAAATCTTAGTTTTTACATGGTTTAGGGATCAACTTTTTGAGGTAATTTTTGGACCCTATTTCAAAAGTTTCAATATGAGTATCATTGTTCATATTTTCTTATGGTAACTATATATTTGACTATATTTCGTGGATTCAGTGGCATTGAAAAAAGAAAAGGCTCAAGTTTGATTTGGTTTCTTCAAATTTAAAGAAAGTTGAGGTTCTTTGACTCTACAAGGTGATTTAGGTAATACGTATCAGTTGTTTTTAATTGAGAGTAATAGGGACTATTGGGAGGTGCCCGTGTGGTTGAAATGATGAGTATTCACCCAGATGTTAAGCACGCGAGGTTACAAAGAAATAACATTTGTTATAAATTCTTTTTATTACCTAACTTTTTATTAAGTTTAGACATTGAGTGTCTTTTGATGTGCCCATGAGTGGGGCTCAGTTTCTTTGAATTGATTCTTTTTCAAATTGGTTAGCATGTACGTATGTGGGCTTAATTGATTTAATTTGACATTTTACTTTATATTATGCATATGTGTGGGCTTAGTTGACTTGACTTGATGCTTCATGTGAGGGTTCTTATTTAATTTGAGAAGTGAATTAATTCGTGTTTGCCCGTATGGAGTCCTTATTGATTTGAAATTTCCATTTTCATCAATTACTTATGATATTGTTTTTTTATTACTGAATTATGGATTATTAAAATAGAACTGAAGCACATGAAACATTATGATATATGATTTGAAAGGCATGGGCCGAGGTACAATTTTTGACATTGTCATCATACACTAATAAAAAGAAAGGCAAAGGATCTATGATATGAAAGCAAGAGTTGAGGCTCATTCCATCATTTCTATGCTATATTATGATATGATATAATATGATATGATATGATAAGACCTGATGGTAAATGGATTTTGCATATATAATTATTTAGAAGGTCGGGGACTACTCCGATTCAGATACATGGATTAGCTAGCCCACGTGGATCTTGATTGTCCGAATATTAGAAGTATGTGTGTATCATTAGGATAAATATGCATCAAGCTACTTGACATTACATTTCATTTCATAGAACTCTCATTAATTGATGCATGTGATTGATTTGTCTATTTCATTTGGTTAATTATAGTTGCAATCATACTTAAAGCATCTAGTTGGTTTCTCTTTTTCTTATCTTATCTTACTCTTTGACTTATTTCCATGCTAGTTGAATTCCTTACATGCCTAATATTGATCTTAGACTTGTTTTACTTGTTGATTATACTTTTTATTGTCTCTTGAACACCTATAATTATTGATCCTCGTTGCTTTATTTCTCCTATTTGATTACACTTGATGGTGATTACTTAACTGTTCTTACTTGTTGTGAACACTAAATTGCCTCTTTTCTTATTGTTAGACTATATTGTTGTCCTACTATGGTACAAGTTGATGAGGTTATTAGACTTGGTAATATTATCCTGATGATGATTTACTTGAGAAAGTTTGATAATTTGATGATGACTGGTTGAGAAAAGTTCATTATTGATATGAATTGAGAAAGAAAGATGAGTTATGATTGAGATGGAATAGTAAAGAGTAAATGAAATACTTAGGTAGTATTTCATTTATCTTGACCTTTTCATTTTTTAAAATCCATCCCACATGTCCATTTTCAGCTCTCAAGATGTACTTTTCACACTGTGGATGGACTTGGATATTGGGGACTAAAAGGGGTATTGAGGGACTCCTTCCATGATTCAATAGCATAACTAATAGGAATTTTTCACTAGTCATGAATTGACTCGAGAAGGGAGGAATGCACCTGAATAGGTTAAGGGTAAGACTATGATACTTGAGATTGATTCGGAGAGTCACTTTGATGATTTTGATACCTTATCTAGTGAGATGTCTTATGAGGTGATATTTGACACTTTATCTTTTAAGATGTCCTGTGAAGAGTTATTTGATACTTTGATTGTTGAGATGCCTTATGAGTCGATGTTGATTCCTTATTGGTTAAATTGGGAACAGTTATTATTAGATTTTGATGTTGTGAATTTATTTACTGAAATTTTCCTTTGTGTTGTATCTGTTGTTGTATTATTCTCCTAGGTATATCATCTACTTACATGTTGAA
>JBDJHY010432730.1:0-17826 GCA_039654485.1 Withania somnifera | reverse complement strand
ATTCGGTATATTATCGAGGTTTCCTTGGGTTTTACTCTGTGTAATCATATCCAAATGTTTCTACTATCATTTCTACTAGGTAATTCTTTATTTTTTCTATTATAATGATGTTTCCCTATTGTATAAAGTTTTCGAGGCTTAAATCTTCATGTTTGACTATGAGTTTAAGCCATACTTTGTAACATATGATATATGAGTTATGCTCAATGTATTGGTATAAATATTTCTTTCTTCCGAGTTATTTGGGTTTAGGGGCCCGATTTTAGTTTAAATTTTGACCCCGCTATTTATATAACAATATGGGTATTGTTTTATTTCTCTTGACACATAGGTTATGTTTTTTCTAGCCTTGGGTGATACCGAGCTTCATATGTGACTTTTTGGATATTTAGGTACGCTTCTCAAGGACATCACCAGAATCCAAGTAGGCTATGGTCTACTTTTGTTAGACTAGGTATTAGTGTAGTATACGTATAGTAAAGCTCCATCTCAGTGCTGGGATTACTAGTCTGACCTGTGGCCTACTTAGCTGGCTTGTAGCTTAACTACTTACCCTGGGACTATATTGCCCTACCCTCGTGTTTCATACTGACTCTAGAATGTAGTATGGTTGTTCTAGGATTAACACCTTTGATGCATAATGTCATACGCCTACTCTAGATTATAGTGAATTTGGTGAGGGGATTATACTATAGATTAGGGCTTAGAAACTATCCCCCGAATTTAGGTGGGTTTCTTCAAAGTTAATTTAGGTAAGTTGTTTATTCTATGTTTTACATGAGTTTTTATCTATGATTAGATAAGGAGTGGACCCTTTTGGCAACATATAGCCAGTTACGCCTTTGCTAGGTTGTTAGCAGCCTAATATCACACCCTACCTCGATGCGAGCCTAGGAGTGGGTTTTATTGGACTGAGCTATGATGGCTCTATGTTTTCTCCTATAGGTGTGTGTGTGTTTGGCCCTTGAAAGGCTCCCTCACTGAAGTTGTGATTACTTGGTACAATTACTTGATGCTTGGGACCATTGTTGGGCTAGAAAAGGATACACCTTGTGACTAGGGTTTGGTAGCCATCCTATGTTTTCTAGTTAGAAGCCTTATAGAAGTCTAGCCACTAATTTTTTACGTCTTACAAGAATGCATTTAATGTTTTAAAAGGTAATTGGTTTTGAAAGGATAATAATTAAAAATAATTTTTTATACATATTTATACTTTCCACGACTGTGTCTATGAGTAGTATGGAGATATTTTCTCACATTTTTGAGACTATTTTCTCACTATCACCATGATGTATGAACAGTTCCTAAAGGTTGGTAGTTGGGTTTTTCCTATGATTGGATCTTACCTAATGGATAGGTTTGAGTTTCCACTAAGATATGATATACGGGCTATGCCCAAGTTTTGGAATTTTAGCTCGGATGACTATGGCACCGATTTACCTTAATAAAGATTCTTGTACGTGGGACTGGATCCCTCAACAGACCCTCCAAACTAGGTCGCCCTGCCTGGGGTATGTTTCATGGTCGGGGGAAAGGTATACTGGGATAGGTTGGGTAAGTATATAGGGAAGCTTCCATGCGTCCTCTCCTAACAGAGTCTTGTACCAATGATGGTGCGTACAGGGACTATTTACTTATTGTCACTCACATGCATGGTGTCCATTTGAGTTGTGTTGTACTCTTCAGGGATTAAACAGGGAATAATTGTTGGTTTACGTGGTTTCTTTAGTGTACCTATCGCTAAAATTGGTGTCGGTCGAGTATGGGTGCTAGTAGACTTTATTTTCTACCTTCTTCCTTTGATTGGTACTATTCATGCACTTATTGTATTTTCTGTTAACTTGTCTTGTTGATGGTTTTTCCCTTTATTATTTATCCTTCCTTGTTCTAGTCACATTAGAGCTCCATGTACACGTCGCGTTGTTGATGAGTTTGTTATGGCCCAGGTTTTGTAGGCTATATCCTGATAGTAACCCTCCTTTATACTTACTAGTTGTTGTTGTAGTTATATTGTTTCTGTTGTTCATTATGTATCACTGTACTAATTGTTGTAGATCAATCTATACCTTTCTTATGTTTACTTTATTCGGTAGGCCTATTATGTTTACTGTGTACCCGTTGTTTCAGGACCCTCATGCTACACTTCTGCATCTCACTGTGATGCAGATCCTTTTACGATCCAGCAAAGCAAATGCGATCATATAGGATAAATGGTGTGATTTCAAGAGATTTTTGCAAAAAGCTAGCATCCTTTATGATCGGTTTTCCTTCCAGTACCAAATTTATCCTAGTTTGGTTCTGGATAACTACTTTGTAGTTTTTCCCCATCATGGGTTGTATTTTTTACTTTCTGTATATACATGCCCTACAACCATGATAATAAGATTTGGGAATTTTGGTTAGTTATGTAGTTTCGTGTCCTACATTTATTTTTTCCTCTTCATCCTCTTCTTTATTTTCTTTTGGCTTTTTTGTTACTCGTCCACCGCTACTTGCTTTTGGACAAGTTTAGGATTGTCTAGAAATATGATGTAGACGCCATCACAACTCGATTTATGGGTTCTAACATTTTTCAAGACTATTTCCTTATTTGTGGCCGGTGTAACCCCTGCAGTGTGGCATGGTCCTATTTACCACTCCTTGGTGTTGGATTTCTAGTATGTAGGTCAGTAGATTTCTTTCCAGGGTTTTGTAGCTTACTTGCCTTATGTTCATGATATGAGTAATGATCCTTCTTTCCCTGAGTATGTGCCCGCTATTTGATATTTTTTTGATGGTTTCCATTATAAGTTTCCTGGCAGCCCACCTGATCGTGTTATTAATTTTGATACAGAGGTTGAGCCGAGCACTAGGCCCATATTGATTGCACCTTATCGTATGTATCCAGGAGAGCTCCGGGAGTAAAATACTCAGCTTCATGATTTGATTTCCTAACTCTTTATACATCTTAGTACTTCCCTATGGGGTTCTTCAGTGTTATTTTTGAAGAAAAAGAATGGGACTATGGATATATGCGTTGATTATAGTCATCTGAATAAGGTTACCATTAAGAAAAAGTATCCTTTGCCATAGATTGATAATCTCTTTGAATAGCTTCAGGGTTTCACTGTGTTTTCGAATATTAAATTAAGGTTAGGTTATCACTAGTTGAATATTCAGGCTGAGGATATTCCAAAGACAACTTTTTGGACATGGTATGGGCACTATGAGTTCCTAGTTATGTCTCTTGGGATGACTAATTCACCAACAACATTTATGGATCTTATGAATTGATTCTCAGATCATATCTGGATTCCTTCATGATTGTGTACATTGATGACATCCTAGTTTACTCTTGGAGTCGGGAGCAACATGAGGAGCATTTGAGGATTGTACTCCAAACTTTGAGGACGAGAAGCTTTATACAAAGTTCTCAAAGTGTGCATTCTGGCTAGACTTTGTTGCACTCTTGGGGCATGTTTTATCTTCAGTAGGTATTAGTGTGGATCTAGTGAAGGTTTCAGCAGTTCGTGATTGGAATCGACCTACTACTCCCTCAGATGTTCGCATTTTTGTTGTGTTAGCTGGTTATTACAGGCAATTTGTGGCTTTTCATCCATAACAATTCCTATCACTAGATTGAACTAGAAGGAGGTTCCTTTCTAGTAGTCTGAGGAATGAGTGTCCAGTTTTCTGAGGTTTAGGGAGTTGCTCATTTCAGCACCAGAATTGTCACATCTAGTAGAGGGCCATCCATATATAGTTTACTGTGATGCCCCTGATATTGGTTTAGGGTGTGTGTTGATGCAGCAGGATTGAGTTATCTCATATGTTTTTTTTTTACACCCTGAAGCTTACCCTATGGGCATGACATGAATCCTTAGCCACCAAGTCACCCTAGAAGCTTCAGAAAAGCCACTTGGCTTATGCCTGCCTCTATCACTTAATCTCAGTAGAAGAAATATCATACAATAATTATCAATGAAGTATACCTCACATTTAAATAAATAAATAAATATCTGAATAAGCATAAAAATCAATATACAAATCTGAAACAACTTATGTCCAAAATCCACAAACAAGATAAGTACTGAAAGTAAGCTAGGACAGTGCCCCTAGCTGGACAAAAACTGGATAACAGTAATATCTCAAAATCTAAGCTCTAAATCAAATGAATTAACAATAACTCCAGCTATAGTGGGAACTCACCACTTTACTTCATCTATTCTAATAACAAGGGCCCAAGTCAACCACAAGAAAGTACGCAATCAGTACATTTGAACATGCTGAGCATGTGAGAGATTTAGTGCATATCTAACAAGATATGTTAATAAATAATAATCTGGACAGAAATGCATGAACACATAACACATACCTCAACAACTACCTTCATACACGAATAAGTAACATATATACAATAGGACGATGATAAAGTAAATGTTTAACCCTTAACCATATATTTTCTGACTCTACTAACCTGACTTACAAAAATGTGACGAAACTAACAGATTGGCCAAACAAATGACCTAGGAGGTTATATAACCGACATTCCTTAGGCATAGGGCTAGAAGGTCCAACATATATACCTATGTTGGGGGGTTCCAAAGCTGCCAAAGTAAGGATCTGACTTACAAACTAAGCCTAAACTGCAAAAGCCATTGTGGGCCATGATCTTAGCAGCGTTTGACCACATGGGATATGGGATAAGGACTAAGTCGCTAAAATATTCTCATTGCTAATACTACTCAAAAAATAACCATGAACAAAACATAAACTAACTCTATCTATCTGTCTTGACCACATAAGGGTCCATGAACTTATAATTTGTCCGTCTCTATCATATTATTATCACATTAACAAGTTTCACCTTCTTTTAGTTCACAAAATCATGATATGTAATTAGACTATATAAGACAAACCCTTAGGCTATAAATCATAAATATGACCATAACCATGAATTCACCCTACAACTAACCATACCACGAACCATGAACTCAAATAATTGAAACTTTCTCAAAACACGATTGACCAAGCATATAGACTCCACATAAGGGACTTGAACTCATGAACTAGACTGACTTCACAATTATAATAATCTATACAACTCTAACATAAACATACACATATAATTATAATCATGAACAAGAGTATAGAAAACACATAACTTAACTACATGAATATAATTTATGGGATTCACCCAAAAGTCTCTAAGTCATGACCATAAATTAAAAAAAAAAAACTGGATAGCTGTTTGCAAGGCTTGGAATAAAACCTTGCTAAAATCTCACATACTTGAATTGGAGAAAAACAATGGAGAAATATGAGGAGAAAAGTCTTCTAAAAGATCTCCTGATGAAAGCCCTAAGGCTTGTCCTTGATAGAAATTTGGGAGAATTTTTCTATCCATTTGATTTGTGAATAATAAATAAAATAATTGGCTTTTGAATATTTATATTTACCTCAAAAAATATAAAAAGACATAGGATCTAGGGTTTAATGAATAGGAAAAGTCTCAAAGGTCCTTGAGAAAACCAAACTAAAATAAAATTGGTCAATTTTCACGGCTCTTGTTAATGACCGTAAAATAGTTCCACATTCCATAAAATAACCCTTGGAATCATTCTACACTTCAAAATTTTGGTGAAACTGGGGTAAGGAATGATGGGTCCTTTTACGGGTCGTACAGTGGTTTTATAGTTCATCATGTTGAAATGTGGAAATAGGAAATTTATCTGAGAAGTCCTAAGTATAGATCACTTTACAAGAGTCTTCCATAAGTTATTGAAGCACTCAATAGACCATAAGATAGTCTGTGTATGTATTAATACACTCGGTCATTTCCTTGCCTTTTGTCCTTTCCTATACTTAGAGTCGTTTGGTAGTTGCCCTAAGTTTTTTATAACTTGCGGGGATCTGTAGCTCAGTGCCCTAGTGACTCTTTTGCCCGTTATCTTAGTTTTCCTATTTTGAAGTTTTATTTTTTGAAACAGTGGAACTCGAGAGTGAAATTAGTAGTAAACGCGCTCGGAATTGAATTACAACAATTCTATTAGCTCCGAGATATCAACTTTGGTCTAGTTGGACCTTAAGTCTATGTCCTTGTTTTTTCATTTTAGGTTTGGTTGTGTTGTAGAGATGCTGGCCTAATTTATTGGGAAGTTTTGTGGAAAAGTCAACCCAGCCTAATTCCCTTCTCTGGCCTAGCTCACGCGACAGCATGGGTAAGGACCCGACTATATATTTATATGACAAATATGTCCTTGAAACTTTCAGATCTTTTCCCCAACCTCATTTTTCTTCTTTTCCTTTTCCAACTTGTTGTTGAGCCTCAAAACTCAAATAAAATTGAAATGAAGTCCATCCCCAAGCTCACAATTGCCTTCTATCCCCAAGCTCACCATTGCCTTCTATCCCCAAGCTCACCATTGTCTTTCTTTTCGTTGGTAAGTTTTCTCCTTCTTTTTTCATAGAAAGGGTAGTTGTTCACCATTGTTGAGGGCTTGGCTGAGTGTAGTTGTTGTTCCTTATTTAGACTTATTTAAGTGTAGCTGCTTTATTTGCAATTTCCTGATCGTTATGGATCAATGCATGAGTCCCAACTTACAACTGTTGTATCTGTAATTTCCAATTGGTTATGGTTCAATTCATGAGTTCTAGCCTGTAGTTGTTAATCGCTATTTTCCAATTGGTTATGGTTCAATTCCTGAGTTCCAGCATGCAGATGTTTTAGAAATGTTTTATTATGATTTATGGTCTAATTCATGAGTTCAACATCCTTTTTCCAAGATTGGTTTATAGATTTCTTATCCTTACTTCCCAGTTGGGTTATATGCAATCTCTGATTTCTAACTAGTTATTTCATTATGATGTGTTTCTCCACCACAAATTCATTTTGGGTTTTTTTCCTGGGTTGCTATAGATCTTAGACTAACCTGGCACCCCGAGGTCATCACGGCATGGTTTCCTTGATGAGGCTGCCTTGGAAAAGTAATGCCAGCGCCCAAAGGTTTCCTTGACAAGGACTTCTTGGTGAGTACACCTTAGCAAAGAAACGACAGTGCCCTGAGGTCACCTTTATGAGGTCATCTTAGTGAGGCCGCCTTGGCAAGGTCACCTTGGTGAGGCCGCCTTGGAAAAGTAACACCAATGCCCCGAGGTCTTCTTGATGAGGTCGTTAGTGAGGTCACCTTGGCGAGCCCACCTTGGTGAAGTAACACCAATACCCCAAGGTTTCCTTGACGAGGTCATCTTAACGAGGTCATCTTGGCGAGGCTGCTTAGAGAAGTTATGCCAGCACCCGAGGTTGCCTTGACGATGTAGTCTTGGCGAGGTCACCTCGGCAAGGTTCACCTATCCTTTATAGACTTCTTATGCCCTTGTTCTTGCTTTAGGCTATGAGGTCACCTCAGTATGGACCACCCCAGCAGCCCATGCCCTTAAGTTTTGGCTTTGCCCTTAAGTTTTGGCTTTACCCTTTTCTCTCAGCTCACTGTCCTGTCATTCTAAGTCTCTCATTAAGCTCATTTTGGGACCATGAGTCCCCGAGTTGAAGGCTATGCACTGATGGTTTAGTTTATTTCTGTGTTGCAAGCCCAACTCCCCGACCTCAGTTGCTAGTACGATATGGGTTTTTTTATTCATATTTTGACTTCAAAACTTGTAACTTTTATAGTTTCAGGGGATATCGATCATGTTGAAGCTTCAAGTTTGTTGTGCGTACACTTCAAAAATCTTCGCTGGCATCTAGGTAGGCTAGGTTTATTTTGTGTATTGTATACTGGGCTAGTATTATTATGCTTGTGACATGGATAGCAGTGTGGGGTAGGTTATTTAGGTTGATCCTCATTTTTCTACTATTCTCCATTATTGGATTATGGGGGCCCATGAGAAGCCATAGAGGGTGAAGGGTTGCATGCTTAGGTCTTGGCCTATCGTGTGGAAGCCACTGACCCTAGAATTTATTTTATCTATTACAAAACGAGTGTGGTGACATGAGCTCTTAGCTGGTGGACTTTGACCAATCCTAGACTCTATTTATTTCTTATTTTCACTGTTATTTATCTTATTACTGCTTTTATATTTATCCTCTGTATATTTACTATTTGGAATGTTACTGGCACTAAAGGGTTAGGCTCTCATTTTGATATTTCCACTAAAGGGATGGGTCCTCATTTTGATATTAGCACTAAAGTGTTGGGCCCTCATTTTGATATTGGCACTAAAGGGGTTGGGCCCTTATTTTGATATTTCCACTAAAAGGATGGGCCCTCATTTTGTTACTAGAACTGATAGAGAGTGTGTACCGTGGTGGATACTATCTAGTTTACTTTCCTGCACCCCTATGTATTTTCCTTAGTAAGGTGTGTACTTACTGGGCTTAAGGGGGGGAGTCATGGTGGATTTTGCTGTGTTATTTGTGCCTACTAGTGGGAAGGGGTGATAGGTAGGATATGTTTTGATGGTTATACTTACCGGTGGTATAGGACGCCGCTAAGTTCTTGTGTGTTTACTTTTATTTCGCATTTAGTAGTATCCTTCTATTCGATCCTTATTTGCGGCTCTTGCATACATGTATCATGGTTAGTGAGATAATGGGCTGGAGCACAAGTATGTTTCTTTTCCTCGTTATGAGTATTGAATTTTGGACTCTGTAGTTTGTATCTATCATGTTTAGCTCTTGTATTTTTATATTAGTACATCGATATCTTACTCTCCTTCTTATTATTAGTTTCATTGCTTTCTTATTATTTATGTACTATTACCGACCTGTTTTACTTCTTTGCTTTATTACTCACATATTATTCTTAACCCAGTCAGCGGATGATGTCTATTGGGTACCTTGTTTGGTACTCATGCTACACTTTTGTACCTTTTCGTGGTGTAGATAAAGGTAGGGGTTATCAGCGTCACGGTGATCATTCTGAGTAGATCTAGTTGACTATGGAGATTACGCTGAGCTTTGTCGTTCGAGCCGATCATGGTTTCCTTTACTTGGTTTTTTTCATTCGGTCCACAGCAAGACCTGTATTGTATTATCTGTTAAGGGAGATTTTTTATTTTGTATCTTTCATTTATCCTGTATAGTAGCTCCACATGCCACTAACACCAGGTTATGGGATTCGAGTTTTGTATGATTTCTTGTTAGCTTCTGTTATTATGTATTATTTAATGTTTCCTTTATGGAATTGGTCATTCTGATAGTTATAGCCCATTACATGTAGCTCCGGGCTATAGGGTTAGGCTTGTCTATAGGAGAGCTGTAGATGCCATCATGACCTAAAATTTTGGGTAGTGACAGCAGAAGCGTGACATTGCTGAACTTTGATAAAGTTTCATAGACATACTAAGTTTAACCCACTCACCCTTAGAACAAGTTCCTAGGTGTTATAATTTCTCCCCCTTGTAATCATTCATCCTCGAATAGCGCTCACCTTTTTTGTCTTGGTGGAAGCTGGCGGGCAGAGCTTGCTTAACCGGATACACGGAATTGGGATCTATGTTGCATGCAAATCTTTTTATTGGGAAAGCCTCTCTTATTCAAAGGGCTTCTTATTGGAGGCTACAGCTAGAATAGAAAAACTAGAATGATGAAACTAACTAACTGACTGAACCGGATATATCTAATGACTTATTTTAGTCAAAATAACTCTGAATAAGCTACTAACTCAGTTGAAAAACATGCATTCTAGTACAACTGACTGTAACTACCATGAACCATAAAGTAATGCACAAGTAATCTCATAAGGACTCATACAATGCTACATCAACATGCTACTGCTACATGCTCATAAAAGAATAAAAGGAAAAGTTGGATAGAGAGGCTATTATGTCAGAATGAAGGGGAACTAGAAGGAAACATGTGTGGGTATCTGCTTATCATGTTGGCCTCTGCCTCCCAAGTAGCCCCCTTAACTGACTGGTTCCTCCAAAGAACTTACATTGAAACAATCTCTTTGTTTCTCAACTTTTGAACCTACTTGTCTAAGATCTGAACCAAAACCTCCTCATAGTTCTAGCGATCCTTAATACGAACATTTTCAACTGGCACAACTAAGGACGAATCACTTAGTCACTTTCTGATCAAGGAGATAGAAAAAAACATTATGGACCACTGCTAACTCTGAAGGAAGATCGAACTCATATGTTACATTGCCTACCTTCCTTAAAATCTGAATGGTCCTATCAACCTGACTGTTTGTCTACGGATGAAAATTTGTTCTCAAGTGAACCTACAAACCTAAACCTGTCTAAAAGGACCTCCAAAAGTGAGACAGAAAATGTATATCACAATCTGAGATAATAGTAAGAGGTAACCCATAAATATGAACAATATCCCTCAAGTAGATCCTACTATACTACTCTTTTGAATAGCTAGTGTGAATAGGTAGAAAGTGAGTAGACTTAGTCATTTGATCTACTATAACCATATGGATTTATGTTTTTAGGATAAAGGTAAACCGATGAAAAAATCCATATTAATCGACTCATATTTCCATCCCGGAATCTCAAACTATTGCATATTACCTTCTCTTCTTTAGTTCTCTTCCTTAACTTATTGATAATTTGGACAATTAGCCACAAACTCGAGTATGCCCTTCTTCATACCTTCCCACTAATACACTTCCTTCAATATTATACATCTTAGTAGCTCCAGGATGAATAGGATACCTAGAAATATGATCCATTGAAAAAACATATATCTCAACCCATCAAATTCCATAACACAAAAATGACCCTCATAGCGAAGAATACCATCTCCCCTAGTGAGCAATATTGGTCTATATTCCTCAAGTATGAACCCTTCATCTTAACCAAGGCCAGATCACTATCTTTCTTACTCTTCACCTCAACTACAAGATATGAATCAAAAGCATTCTTGATGAGCATACTACCATTATCAGCATCCGTCAATCTAACCCCAAGGTGTGCAATCCTATGCACCCCTCTAGCAAACTCTCTTTTGTCTTTATCAATATGCGTTAGAATACAAAAGGAAAACCTATAAAGAGCATTAGCCACGACATTGGCCTTGCTCGGATGATACATAAATGTCATATCATAATCCTTTAGCAACTCGATCCACCTCTTCTGAAGAAGATTCAAATCTGTTTTCTCAAACACATGCCACAAACTTTTATGGTCAGTAAAATCATCTGCATGCACTCCATACAAGTAGTGTCTCCACAACTCCAGGGCAAAGAGTACAGGAGACAACTCAAGATCATTAGTGCGATAATTATTCTCATGATTCTTAAGTTTCCTCAAAGCATAAGCATCCATTTTACCATTCTTTATTAGTGTATAACCTAAACAAACCCAAGAGGCATCATAAAAAACCACAAACACTCTAAACCATCAGCTAAAGTCAACACCATAGATGAATTCAACCTATTTTTCAACTCTTGAAAACTTTTCTCACGTGCATTTGACCACACAAATTTTACCTTCTTCTAAGTAAAAACGGGTCACAGGAATGTCTATGGAGGAAAATCCCTAAACAAACCTACAGCAATCCCCAGCTAGACCCAAAAATCTATATATATCTAATGGAGATGTCGGTCTAGGCTAATTTTTTACTGAACCTATCCTTTGGGAGTGTACCTAAATTCCCTTGCTAGAAATGATGTGACCAATGAAAGAAACTAACTTGAGCCAAAACTCGCACTTAGATAATTTAGCATAAATATGATGTTCCCTAAGAGTCTAAAGAACAAGTCTGAGCTGACTTGCATGCTCCTCATCGATTCTGGCATAAATTAGAATGTCATCAACAAAGATGATCATGAAAATGTCTAAGTATGGCTTAAAACCCCTATTAATGAGATCCGTGAAGGTTGCAGGAGCATTATTCAGGCCGAAAGACATGACCATGAACTCAAAGTGGCCATAACGAGTTTGAAATTTTGTCTTTGGAATATCTGACTCTCTAACCTTAAGCTTTGGTAGCTAGAATGGAGATTATTATTAGAGAAATGTCTAGCACCTTGTAGCTGATCAAAAAGGTCCTCAATCCTAGGAATCAGATATTTTATTTTTGATTGTGACTTTTTTCTACTGATGTTAATGTATACACATATAGAGGAAACTATCTTTATTATGCATGAATAGAAAAGAGGCACCCCAGGGATACACACTAGGGCGGATATCTCCCTTGTTTAGAAGGTTTGATAAGTGATCTTTCAAATCCCTAAGATTAGTTGGTGTAATACTATATAGAGTGATAGAATTGGGTGAGTGCATAGAATTATATCTATGTTGAAGTCTATCTTAGGAGTAACTCATGGTAAATCCTCAGGAAACACATCTAAAAACTCCCTGGCAACTAGGACTGAATGAATATCTTGAGCCTCAAACTCAGATTCTTGACCTAGAACTAGATGGTATATACAACCCTTGGAAATCATATTTTAAGCTCTTAGGTAACAAATGAGCCTACCCTTAGGAACAACACTACTCACTTCCCACTCGAGGGCAGGCTTAGAAGGAAACTATAAACATATGACTCTTGTCCTATAATCAACGACAACATGGGATGATGGAGCCAGTCCATGCCTAGAATAATATTAAAGTATATCATGTCTAGCTCATACAAATTAGTTGAAACTACCATCCCCAATATAGATATTAGAAAAACATATTAGACCTTTCAAACAACTATGGAGTCCCAGATAGGATTTAACACAGAAAAGGGCTTAGATAAATCCTTGAGATCAATGCTAAACTGTCTAGCAGGAAAAAGTGATACAAAGGATAGGCCAGATCTGGTGTCTAAAAATGCATAAACATTAACACCATCCACATCCAACATACCTGTCACCACATCTATAGATTGATCCTGATCCTGATCCTGTCTATAACTCAAAACATATAACTGATTCTAGTGCTGACCACTACTGGTTCTAGTAGAAGTACCTTGCTGAGCTAGGAGGGCTCCAACTCTCTTCTGGACCACGAGACACTCCCTAATCTGCTGACCTGGCTTACCACACCTAAAACACCCTTTATATGGGAAATCTCTCATAGTGTGACCTTCCTCACCACGTCCGTAACACTCATCCTACCCAAGTATGCAACAACCAGGATGGTTCTTACCACATTTACTACACAAAGGGTAAACGAGCCCTCCTGTAACAATACCCTAAGAAGTTATCTGAGGAAGCTTACAATTTTAGGGTCATCTGGAACTCTGAGTAGGGGCACTAAAAGAAGAAAGGGATGGTCCCCTATAAGCCTGATGTTGCTGCTTCGTGTGACCCCCAACTGACTTGGGTTGACTGAACTCGGATTGGCTAGTATTTGACCTCTTACTCTAATTACTCTCCCGCAATTTGGACTTGTCATTTTCAATCCTCTAAACATGAACCATCAACCTATCAATATCCATATCACTAGTCAACATAGTTGTCCTCACTTCTTGGATCAAATATGGAGAAAGGTTTCACATAAACATATCCATTCAGTTGTGCAAGCGTGCAACCATCTCTGGAGCATACCTAAAGAGCTTGGTAAACTTCATTCCTTACTCAGCCACTGTCATGGAGCCTTTCCCCAAACTCAAGGACTCCTTAACTCTCTTCTGCCTCCTCTCTTTTGAAAAGAACTTATCCATAAATTCCCTTTTGAACTCATCCCAGAAAGCCAGAAGCACTGCCACCCCCTATTCTTCTTCCACAGATCATACCAAAACCTAGAAATATCCTTCAGTCTATAAGAAACTAAGTCTACCATTTCCACCTCTAACACCCTCATCAGCTCACATATCATCTTAACATCATCTAGAAAGTTCTTCGGGTCCTCATCCACTCTCGAACTAAATTATTCTAGGGAACTTAACCTCAAGAACTCCCTTACCTTCACAACTCATGCATATAGAGAAACTATCTAAATTGCGGGAATCTAACTAGCTACTAATCATGTTCCATCACTCTGTGAGCCATTACGGGTATCATGTTATGTAACGTTACGGTGGTAATTTCTACGGGTGACTGTTGTACCTCTAGAGCTAGTGGATCCTATTTCTATTAGTTCTTATTATCCTGGTGAGTTGATCATCATGGAGGCATAATACTTAAAGCATGAGTTAGAAAGGGAGTATATCTTGAAGTCAAACTCCATAGCACAAGACAGATGTCAATAAATGGAAATTTTTCAAAAAATTTTTGTATCCTCCTAATCACAGATGTGTGGCAGTCACACCCAAAACTAGAAATTTACCTAACGCTGGCTATCAGACATAACCTACTACTCTATAGACAAAATGTTATGATACCAAGCTTTTCACAACCCGAAACTCACCCCCTAGGCATAACAGACATCCTTAGCCACTAAGTCATGCTAGCTGCTTCGGAAGAACCACTTAGCTCATGTCGGGATCTATCACAAAATCTTAGTGAAAGAAATATCATATAATAATAATCAACTAAGTGGACCTCACATCTCAATCAATAAATATGTAGTTGAATAAGCATGAAATCTCAATATCTGAATCTATCACAACCTATGTCCGAAACACACTAACAAGCTAAGTACTGAGAGTAAGCTAGGAAAATGCCCCTAGTTGGCCAATAACCAGATAACAGTAATATCTCAAAATCTAAACTCTAAATCAGAGGAAATAACAATAACTCCAAACCATTCCCAAATCAAGTGGGAACTAACCACTTTACTTCAACTCTCCAATGAATTAAGGTCCAAGTCAACCGCTATCATCTAGAAGGTTGTCTAAACCTATATAAGTAAAGTCATGCATTGCAAGAAAGTATGCAATTACTACATTTAAATATATTAAGCATGTGCGAGGGTTAGTAAAATAGGCTATATAAATAAATAAGAATCTAGCTATGCAACGCATTAACACACGCGACAACCTCAACTGCCACCTACTGACCCAAATAATCAAGATATATACAATAGGCCAATATTAAAGTAAAAGTCTTCTTTTAGTTTTTTTACCCTTAACTCTATCATTTCTGAATCTACTGGCCTGACTAATAAGAATCTGGCTAAACTGACTGACTAACCAAATAATTAACCTGGGATGTTAAATAACTGATATTCCTTGTGCATAAGGCTACAAGGTCCAACATATTTCCCTATTCTAGGTAGGTTCCCAAACCTACCAAATGAGGTCCATGTCTTACTCCTAGAAGATCCACTAAGCCTTAACTATAAGCACCATTGTGGGCCATGATCTTACTGGTATTTGGCTATGCAGGGTATGGGATAAGGACTAAGTGGCACAAATATGCTCAATGCTTATACTACTTAATAATAGACCATAAACTGAGCATAAACTGACTCTTTCTATCTATAATAACCACATAAGGGCCTATGAACTCATAATTTATCTCTCTATCATATCACTATCACATTACCAAGTTTAACCTTCTATTTGTTAGTTGACTTGGGATCCCTAATTAGACTTTAGAATCCAAAACCTTAGGTTAAAAATCATAAATTTTAGCATAACCATGAACTTTACCATACGGTTGACCATACCATGAACTCAAATATTGGAAACTTTCCCAAAACATGACTAACCAAGATATAGACTCCACATAAGGGACTTGAACTCATTAACTAAACCCACTTCACAATTATGATAATCTATAAAACTTTAATATGAGAATACATATTTAATTATCATCATTAACAAGAGTATATACACGATTTAACTACATGAATATAATTTATAGGATTCACCCTAAAACCTCTAAGTCATCACCATGATTTGAAAAAAAAAACTGGATTGTTGGACAAAAGTATTTAAAGGAAACCTTGCAAAAAACTCACATATCTTAATTAGAGAAAAACCATGGAGAAATCTAAGGAGAAAAGGTTACTCAAAGACCTCTTATTGAAAAACACTAAACTTGTTCTTGAGAGAAACTTGGAAGAATTTTCCTATCAGTCTTATTTATGAATAAGGAATAAAATAATTAGGTTTTGGGTATTTATATTTACCCAAAAATGAAGCTAATACGACATAGAATTATGAATTTAATGAATTCAAAAGGTCTAAAAAGTCCTTGAAAAAACCAGACTAAAAATAAAACTGCTCTATTTTTACGGTTCGTGTTATAGAGCATAAAACTATTCCATAATTAATGAAATGACCAGTAGAACCATGCTACGATTTTACTACTTGTCATGGGGTATGGGATGATGGGTTGTAGAGGGGTCGTAGAGGGGGTTTTACGGTCCTTCATGTTGAACCATGGAAATAGGATTTTTTTTTGAGAATTCCTGTCTCTGTATCACTTTAAGGGAGCCCATGTATGCACTCTACATATCATAAACCAGTTCATGGAAACCTGACATTGCCAAACTTTGATGAAATTTCACAGACACACTCAATTTACCCCACACACCCTCAACACAAGTTTTAAGGTGTTACACTTCACGTCAGTTAAAGGTTCATGAGTGCAATTACTCTACACATAATTTGTAGTTAGTGGCAATCGTTTTTCACTCAATATGTGTAGACATTACTTCTATGGAGTTTATTGTGAGATTTTTACCTACCACTACGGTCTGAAGTATATATTGAGACAAACGAGGCTCAATTTAGATAGATAAGATGGGTTGAACTTCTAAAGGACTATGATATCAATATTATTTACCATTTGGGTAGGGCGAATATGGCTACAAATGTCTTGAGACAGAAGGCGGTTAACATGGGAAATTTAGCTTCCTTATCAGTTTCAGAGAGGCTATTAGCCTTAGATATCAAGTCTCTAGCTATCAGGTTGGACATTTTAGATCCAAGTATAGTTCTCATATATGTTGAGGCTAGACCTACTCTATTTTCTTATATTTGGAAGCATCAGTATGAGGATAGATCCTTGGTTCATATCCAAGAGTTGTTTTTTAGGGTTGAATACGATAGTGCTTCATTATATTGAGATGGTGTGTTATGGATAGGTAGTCATACCTGTGTTCCCAAGGTCGATGACTTGATTCAGAATATTCTCTAAAAGGCCCATTGTACCATATATTCCACATACCCTGGCATAGAAAAGATGTTTTGAGATCTAAGAAAACATTATTGGTGGAATCGCTTAAGGTTTGATATTATAAGGTTCATTTACTATTACCTAGACTGTCAGTAGGTGAAGTTCAAGCACCATAGGCTAGGAGGCGTGATGTAGTGACTCCCAGTTCCTGAATGGAAATAGGATAGGATTACCATGGATTTTGTTTCTATACTTCCTTGTACTTCTAGGGTTTATAAGGTTATTTAGATTATTTGTAATGTCCCTTAAGGTCATTTATGATAAATACGTAGTGTCTTGCATCCTAGGGCATTTCGGTAGTTTCCCAGAGTCATTTATGACTTGCTGGGACCGATAGTTCTGATCCCTGGCAACTCGGTTGAGAATTGTCTCAAATTTTGTGTTTTAGAGCTTCAAATGTAGTTCTCGTTAACTAAAGTCAACTTTCCTTCAAGAAGAGCTTGGAATTAAATTCCAACAGTTCCATTAGCTCTAAAAGGCCAAACAAAGTCAAGTTCGACTGTGGGTTTGTGAATTCTATGCTTCGGTTGCTAAGTAGGTAATTTTGTTGTAATTTAGTGTAGATGGATTTAGTTACTGAAGGATTATGATATCTCTATTCTTTATCATTCGGGCAGGGCTAATGTTGTGGCGGATGCATTGAGTCGGAGAGCAGTATGGGTAGTCTAGCAGCTTTGTTTATTTCTAAGAGGTCATTGGTAGTAGATGTCCAGTTATTGGCTAACCAATTGGTTAGACTTGATCTATTAGACCCTAGTCGTGTTTTGGCATATATTGAGGCCAAATCTTCCTTATTAGAGCAGATACGAGAGCGCCAGTTAGAAGATGAACG
>JBDJHY010432622.1:0-17826 GCA_039654485.1 Withania somnifera | reverse complement strand
AATGCAATTTCCCAAATCATGAGGGAACCTACTATACCACTAGTAGGAGAACCAACCCTGTAGTCCGAAGTCGAAGTGGAGGACTACTATATAAAATGCAAAAAAAACACATTTAATAAACAATATATGAATGAATAAAGTGGAAGTATAAAGATTACAAAATGCCCAAAACCCGGTATCAGTGTAATACAAAACCTCTAAGTAATGAACAAGAAATCAAAAAGTCTAATACAACTATATCTCTAAGAATAAATATAGAACAAAATCAATGCTAAAGAGAAGCAAGAAAAGTTGGATGCCAAGCTCACCCTGAATCTCTAAAATTAATAGAATCTTCACAAACAACGATCTGTAAATCAAGGTTGGGCACCTATACTTGGATCTATATATGGGAAAGTGTAGTTTGAGTACAAGAAGCCGAAGCAACCCATACGAAGTAGGCTTTAAGGCCTACTAGGATCATATCAATAATAAAAATAGTAAATAATGGAAGACAATAAATAAGGTCGCAAGAAAAGGGAGAACATCAAGGGAGCTATCTACTCAAGTAGGGATCAAGCAATAAGTAGAACATATATCGCTAGCTAATCACATAAAAGGAATTCAGGAAATGAAGGAAAATGTACCTGGATTCCATGCAACAATATACGTAAATAATAACAACAATAATCAGGAGTCAAAAGAAGGCAGGAGGAGAATATGGATGGTATGCTGATAACCTCAAGTAAGGGAAGAATAGATGAACAATAAAGTATTGAATAATAGCCAACATACCAAAAAATATCAATTAACCAATAAGAACATCTAAGAAGTAATAATAGGACTAAAGTAATACATATAACTGCTGTAAAGTCCCCTAGAAAGAAGCGCAACGTACACAGAAAACACGCTCATCTCTAGGCATCCACATACTACCAGGGTACACTGAAGAAAACAAGTGCATAAAAGTAACTACATACCATAAAGTAACCAGTCCTGCGTACATTTCTCTAACTGTACCCGTAGGTCCAGTAAGAAAAATCCATGGCAGTCTAACCTAAATATTCCCAGTATATCTCTTCTCCATCTTATACCCCCCTTCGTGTTGCCGAATCTGAGAGGCAAGGCTGATGGAGTCATGTCCCACGTACGATTTCTAACGTTATCCTAACCTCACATCCCAAATCACAGAACCTTAAGTGTCTCATAGTCTGGCATCCTAGGCCTCATATCATTAATATCATCAAGTCGTACTCGACAAGTCATAGCATACAACGCCTTAATATAGTAGTATCACAAATATCCTCAATGAACAGGTATCATCAATGTCTCCATAGTGATAAGTTTTAAAAAACTGTACTCACTATCATATGATGACAAACTCAAGTGATAACCGCTATACTCACTGGCGAATAGAGTTGGTCTCAACTCCCAGCATTTACTAATCAAATGATATTTCTCAGTGCCAGGGTGTAAAGCCTAGGCTAATACAAGTAAAAATAGTATTATCGAGTTCACGATGCAACGCCAAGTCTAAAAAAGTTAAAAATTTATTTACTTATATTATTATTAGATTATTATAATTTATTGATTTATATCCTTATCTGTTATTATTACTAAAACAAGTCTCTAGCCTTCATGGTTCAATAATCAAGTAGTGATGCTGCCCCAGCCCTGATGCACTCTCATAGGAGCCATAAGCAAAACCTCTCGTGTAATGTATGCACAACATATCAATACATGAAATAACAACTATCTATGCATAAATAGGTATCACCAACAATTCTAAGTCACAGGCCCCATATAAATCTGGATGCCGAAATATATATCAACGAGGAAACATATGAAAGAATTATACAAGGTCACTATAACCACCTAGATACCCAACTTAAAAATACTATTTAGTACAATGATTAAATTTATAGGCCTAAAGATTGCCCCACGAAGCCTACTTGTCGTCCGATGATAAGGCACTAAAAACTTCCAAATATTACTCTAAATGATATCGAATGATCTCTAATTGCTGTGAAACTTTTCGTAAAATTATTCCATATGTCAATATGAGTATAATGATATAATTATGCTAAGTTTCGGACTAGGCCTAAAATTGGGCCTTAATTGGGCCTGCAGGCCGCGCTTGTCGGAACTTAAAATAAACATCACCACAGGGTTTCCAGTGTTACCAGGAACCTGTGCTCCAAAATTAATCACAATTCAAGTGAAGGAAGGGCTCCAAAACAACCAAGACAAATTTGAATATAACGGGGTCAAAGATGCAATCTTTATAGGATTAAACATTGGAATTTGATGAATTAACGATACTAAGCAAAAAAATATACTCACGGAATGAAGAATTATGCAATAATATATGGATTATGACATAAGTTCATCAACTTCACCAATTTGGGCCATTAATGGAGGAAAATAAGGATTTCAATAATTAAAACGAAGGAGAACTTGACCAAATCGAATAGAAATCAAAGGGGGAGGAACTGTGACTTTTCTCAACACAAGATGGACTTGTTGGATGGTTTTTTTTCACAAAAACTCAGGGAAAATGGGAGGGTTTTACTACATTATCAGCAGAAAAGTCGTGCAGGGATTATTTATACTTCCAGTGAACTATTCATCACAATCGCGTAAAAGAAGGTCGCGATCTCGTAGCAAAAATATTTTGTTCATCATGATCGGGGAAGGGCTCAATGCGATGGTGATGAGTATAAGATACAGCACTCCATTATTACGTAAAAGGAGAACATGATCGCCTTTAAGGAACAAATTGGTCGCGATCACATAGAGGAAATTTACACAAGCATTGTGATCGTGTAAAAGTAACTCGCGATCTCGTAAAGTAATTCACTTGCACCAGTTTCAGGTTTTGACAACTGAAGAAAAGAGAATAATTACTCTGAATCACCACTCGAAATGTGTTCAAAGTCCAATTTATGCAAACAAACTATTCACGCATACCCAAAATGATATTCTTAACTCAATGACATAGTCGAAATTAAAATCCGAGATTGTTTTATGAAAATCTTGACCAAGTCAACCCTTAGTCCTAAATTCATAAAATTTCCCCCAAAACCTCAAAAATGTACAAAGAAGTCCAGGAAACAAACCAACATCTCCATTAGCCTAAAGTTACCATTCCGGAGTTGATGAAAGCATCAGAATTAGATATGACACTTCGAACACCAAAGTACAACTCAAGCTCCAACTTAGGCCTTAAACTTAACTAAAATCCACAAATGAGCATAAATTACAAATGAGAACTCCGAAACACAAACTTAAGGTCAAACTTGACTTTGTTTGGTATTCCGCAGCTAAAGGAACTATTGAATTTAAATTCCTAGCTTGTCTTGAAGGAAAATTGACTTTGGTCAATGTGTACTTAGTTTTAAACTCTAAAAGAGGCAATTTGAGATATTTCTCAACCGAGCCGCCAGGGATCCGAACTATCGGTCCCAGCAAGTCATAAATGACTTGGGGAAAATACTGAAACTCTCTAGAATACAGAATGTCAAGTATTCCCCACAAAAGACCATTATGGTCATTACATTCTAACTAAAAAACATCAATTAAATCATTACTTTAGGGAATTATTTATAGAATTAAACAAGAGCCCTGACATGCTTCTATAGCTACAAAACCTTATCTAGAAAAGGATTTTTAAGCACAAGGATGAAAGGAGTCTTTTCTGAAACCCTATGTACTTGATTAGAAGCAATTTGATTGTGAAAAATCAACTATCAAGTTTCTATAATTGAGTTTCTTCGAAAAACCCACTTGCCTCTTTGGAGAAGTGGGAACAAAAACCCTAGCTTGATTTAATTTAGCTAAAAGAAGAATGAATTAAGTATTTAGGATATTTATATTATTATATTTAAAGACAAAACTTCATGGTTTTAACCTATACAGTCAAAGGAAATACCCAAAATTACATTCATTAAATGAACTAGGAAAATTATCGAAAGCACTTCACGTCTCGTGAAGTGCATCTTCACAACTCGTGAAGTCACTGGAGAAGGGAAGACACACCGTGAGATACGACTACGAGTTGTGGTTATCTTCTCCATCGCTCGTGGTGGTTTTCATACAAAGGGAACAAAATTTTAGTTTTTCAGCTTAAAGTTCATGATTTGATAGTAGGAGTCGTGGTTTGGCATAGTACGGGTCTTAATATGGGTTCGTGGTTTCTTTTTTAAAAAATAAGGAGATGATGTTCATATAGTACGACTGCTATTATGAGTCATACTCTGGGACAACACGAGTCATACTGTGGGAAACTAGGATCCGTACTCTGTACCTGGGAACATTTCATAGTTGGACAATCTTTGGTAAAATGACCATAACCTTTTACTCCAAACTCCAAACGATGCGCAGTTTGTTGCATAGGAAACTAGAATCAAAGAACTTTATATGTATAGTATCATAAAAAATCATTACATATCAAATTCTATGGTAATAAAGATGATCCAAACACAAAGTAATTTTAAAACTAAGCTTTTTGAAAGAGCTTTGAACTAAACTTTGTGATAGGAGTCGTTTATGACCTCAAATAACTTCAAGAACTCATACCACACTTAGCATAAGATATTATCACCAAGGAACAATATTCAAGGTATTACATTATCTCCCCCTTGGGAACATTAGTCCTCGAATGAAGGTTATATCTAGAACAGAGGGAACTCAACTGTTGAAACTGACCAAGTGACCGAACTGGACATAACTATGATATACAATGACTTTATTCATCCAAACAAATTATGAATATGCCACTAAATGAGCTGATAAACTAGGAAACTGCTATAACTAACATCAATATCAAAATTAGTAAATAACACATAAATGTAGAAATAGGGACTCATGTACTACTATCTCAACTCAATATCAATACTCTACTCAACTCATGCATGAATACACTTAATGGAACAATGCGATGCTACATGCTCATGTACTAAAACTAACACAAGATGAATAGAGAGGTTATTACCTAAAGAAGGAATGGAACTAGAAGGGAACAAATGTGGGTATCTACTCATTATATCGGCCTCTGCCTCCCATGTACTTCCCTCAACTTCATGGTTCCTCCAAAGAACATTAACTAACACTATATCTTTTTTCCTACACTTACGAACCTGTCTATCAAGAATCTAAATGTGGACCTTCTCATAGGTCAAACTATCATAAATGTTGATATCCTTGACTGGCACTATCAAAGATAGACCACTCATATATTTCCTCAATAAAGAAACATGAAACACAGGGTGAACTACTGCTAACTAAGATGGAAGATCTAATTGGTAGGCAACCTTTCCTACCCTCTCACAATCTAATAAGGCCTAATGTACCTCAAGATCAACTTACCTTTTCTTCTAAATCTCATGACTCCCTCCATAGAAGACACCTTCAAAAATACCCAATCACTAATATTAAACTCTAGCTCTCTCCTTACATCTACATATGAATTTTTCATACTCTTGAATGTCCTCAACCTCTCTTGAATAGTCTCAAATTTCTTCAAATCATCAACAACAAAATTTGGACCTACAATATCTTCTTCACCAACCAATGTAGACCTACACTGCCTCCCATATAATACCTCAAGTGGGACCATCTGAATACTCGAGTGATATTTTTTATTGTATGTGAACTCAATCAAAGGTATGCTCTCAAACCACTTACCCTTGAAATCAATTGCACAAGCCCTCAGCATATCCTCTAAAGTTTGAATAGTCCTCTCAACCTAGCCATTTGTCTTTGAATGAAAAGTTGTACTCAACTGAACTTAGCTACCAAGACCCATATAAAATAGTATCCAAAACTGAGATGTGAACCAAAGACCATAATATGATGTAAAAATAAAGGTACACCACGCATACTCATAATATACCTCAAGTAGATCCTACCATACTGCTATGCTGAATTACTAGAGAGAACAGGTAGGAAGTGAGCAGACTTAGTCATTCGATCCATTATCACTCATATGGAATCATACCTCTAGGCTAAAGCTGAACCTGTGACAAAATCCATATTAATCACCTCCCACTTCCATGTGAAATCTCAAACTATTGTATCTCATCTGTTATTCTCTAGTGCTCTACAATCACTTGTTGATAGTTAAGATACTTAGCCATAAATTTGAATATGTCCTTCTTCATAACTTCCCACCAATACACCTCCCTCATATCTATGTACATCTTAGTATCTCCAAGATACACAAAATGTCGAGAACTATGAGCCTATGACATAATCCTCTCTATCAAACTATCAACTACTAGAACACATAAGCAATCTTGATAATGAAGAACCCTATCTGCCCCTTTGGAGACAACCTGAACCTTATGCTTATAGACTACATCTTTTAGCTTAACTAGAATCAAATCACTATCTTTCTTCTCCTTCACCTCCACAATAAGAGATGGCTCAAAAGTATTATAAATAGGCATACCACCATCATCTGCATCATCAATCTAACACCGAGGTGCGCAAGCCTATATACCTCTCTAGATAACTCTTTCCCATCTCTATTAATATGCAACATACTCCCCAAATACAACTTGCTATGGGTAACAGCCACTACATTGACCTTGCCTGGGTGATACATCACAGTCATGTCCTAATAATTCAACAACTCAAGCCATCTCCTCTATCAAAGATTTAAATCCTTTTTATTGAACACATGTTGCCAAATATTATTATCGGTGAGGATATTTACATTCATTCCATACAAGTAGTCTCTCCACAACTTCAAAGAAAAGACTGCAGCTGCAAGCTTAAGAACATAAATAGGATAATTTTTATCATGAACCTTCAGTTTTCTAGAAGAATAAGCTAAAATAATACTATGCTTTATCAAGATACAACCCATAATAACTCCCAAAGCATCATAATACACAATAAACCAAATTGAACCATCAGTCAATGTCAACACTAGAGTAGATGTCAACCTAGACTTCAACTCCTCAAAACTCCTCTCACGAGCATCAAACCAATCAAGCTTCACTTTTTTCTAAGTCGAATGGGTTAAGTGAGAAGCTATGGAAGAGAATCCCTAAATAATTGTATGATAATGCCTATCTTGACCCATAAAACTACAAGTATGTAATAGAGAGGTAGGTCTAGTCCAATTATGAACAAACTAAATCTCTTGGGAATCTACTGAAATACCCTTGCTAAAAATGATTTGATCAAGGAAAGCGTCTGATTGAATCCAAAACTCACACTTAGAAAACTTAGCATAAAGCTGACACTTTCTAAGGGTCTGTAGAACAACTCAAAAATGGTTTGCATGCTCACCCTCACTTCTGGAATAAACTAGAATATCATCAATAAATACAATCACCAACAAGTCCAAATAGGTCTTGAAAATCCTATTCATGAGGTCTATGAAAGCTATAGGAGCATTAGTCAAATCAGTAAACTCAAAATGAACATAACGAGTACAAAAAGATGTATTTAGAATATCTCACTCTCTGACCTTAAACTGATGATACCTGAAATGAAGATCATTCTTAGAAAAATAGCTAGCACCTTGTAGCTGATCAAACATGTCATCAATCCTCAAAATGGGATACTTATTCTTAGTTTTAACTTTGTTCAGCTGAGAGTAATCAACACACATACATAGGGAACCATTTTCTTATGCACAAACAAGAAAAGAGCCCCCAAGGAGACACACTCAGACTGATAAACGACTTTTCTAAAAGATTGGTTAAATGGTTCTTCAAATGTATAACCTCAGTTGGTGCCATACAATATAACAGAATAGAAATGGGCTGAGTTCCTGGAATGAGATCTATACAAAGTCTATCTCTCTATCAGGAGGGACTTAAGGTAAATCCTTAGGAAATACATCAAGAAACTCACAGACTACTGGAAAATACTGAATATAAGGAGTCTCGAACTCGGATTCCTATACTTGAACCAAATTATAGAGACACCCTTTAGAAATCATCTTTCTAGACTTTAGATAGGAAATGAACCTACCCTTAGTGACAACTCTACTACACTCCCACTCAAGGATAGGTCTATTAGTTAATTGTACGCGAACAACTTTAGTGCTACAGTCAACAACAACATAACATGAATG
Organism: Withania somnifera; assembly: GCA_039654485.1. Lineage (NCBI taxonomy): Eukaryota > Viridiplantae > Streptophyta > Magnoliopsida > Solanales > Solanaceae > Withania > Withania somnifera. Next base: position 9,755 of record JBDJHY010432622.1, on the reverse strand, counting down.
GATCAAATCCATGCCCAGAATAATGTCAAAGTCAACCATATCTAACTTATGAAAATCATCAGGAACAAAAAATTACGGTAGACTCTATCAGTTAGAACAAGATCACCAACAGGTGTAGAAACAAAAAATGACTTAAATAAAATATTATGATCTATACTAAACTATCTATTAACAGATGAGGATATGAAACAAAGAGTATCTCCAGGGTCTAACAACGTACACACATCCACCTTATAAAATCTTAACATACCTATTACCACATTAACTGACTGCTCTTAATCCAGTCGAGAAGACAAAGCATACAAAAATCTTTGGTGCTGGCCTCTACCAGTAGAAGTAGTAGCAACCTGTTGAGGTTGTCGTGTTGCTCGAATAGTAGTCTGTGGTCTCGCACAACCCTGTCTAACTGTGGGACAATCTCTTTGCTTATGCCTCTATAATCCACAAGAATAATAGTTCTTTGAAGGACAATCTCGAACATTGTAACCAATTTATCCATGCCCAAAACATCTATTTGGACCTAACCTTATATTGTCCCCAATAAGTCTTACAACACTTAGTACATATAGAACCACCAATCTATTGATTTGACTTTCTCTGCTAATTCTTTAAAGGTTCGAATGATGAAGAGGATGATCCCCTAAAATCCTATTGTTATTGGTGTATGAACACATTGAACTTTAGCTGACTAGCTCCAGAATGACGAGTTTTAGCCCTCCTATTCTGCTGACTCTCTTTATACTAAGCCTTATCCTTAGAAATCTTCTCAAGATGCACAAATAGTCTACCAATATCTATGTCAGTACTCAACATAGTTTTTCTCCCTATCTAGATCAAATGATAAGAGAGACTAGACACAAACATATCCATCCTGGCATGCATATTAGCAATAATCTCTAGAGCATACATTGATAACTTAGTGAACTTTATATTTTACTCAATCGCATACATAGAGCCCTGCAAAACTCAGAAATTCATGAACCCTCTCTTGGCTCTTCTCTCTAGGAAAGAATTGACCCATGAATGTAGCCTCAAACTCCTCCCAAGATACTGGAACAACTCCAACTCCCCTTTTCTTCCTTTATAGATCACAACAAGACCTAGTAACATGCTTCAACTAATAAGCTTCCAAGTCAATCCTATCAACATTAATAACTCTCATCATGTTACAAATCCTATGAACCTCCTCAATAAAATTCTCCAAATCATCCACAGTCCTCGAACTATGAAACTCTTGAGGAATCAACCTTAGGAAATCCCCCACCCTCATAACTCTTACATCAAGAGAAACTGGATGACCCACGAGAACCTGAATTGGATGTTGAGCCTATTCTATTAATGTTTGAGTTATCATATGTATCATGTTGCATAACTTTATGATGGTGATGAATAATAAAGATTGATGTAGCTCATGATTTGGTGGAGCCTAGTTCTCTGAGTTCCTATTTTTGTCCTAGCAAGCTGACTATCATAGAGGAATGATTTAAAAATATTAAAGCATGAGTTATAAAAAGGAAATATCTCAGAGTCAAACTCCAATGAATAAAATAGACATCAATAAAAGAAACTTTTCCTAAACGTTCTGCATCATCTGAATCATAGATGTGCTGCAGTCACACCCAAAACTGAGATTCTACCTAACACTGGATTTCAAAATTAACTTAGGACTCTATGATACTTTTCCTTAGATACCAATCTTGTCACTCCCTGAGCTCACATCCTAGTCATGACCGACATACTTATTCTCTAGTTTACCTAGAATCCTTGGAAGAACTACTTGGATCTTGCATATCTTTACACATCACTCAGTGGAAGAAATAACAATAATATTAGAAGTGTAATGGTCTACTCATAATAATCAATAAATAGTCTCAATAGAAGAATAGATAAACTCAAGTCTCAAACTATAAAACAAGCTATACAGTGTAATGATAAGCACTATGCAATGCATGAATAGTAAAAAAAGGCATTTAGCAGTTTATAATAGAAATAGTTAAAAAGCTCATGTAAACTCAGATAAATCAGCATATCTCAGCAGTTTTTAACAAATCTTAAAGACTTAGTCAAACAAACTTTCACTTTCTTCTTTTCAAAACTGTCACTTTTACTTCTTTTTCTGGGAGTTTCTATAACATACATACCTCAAGTCATAAAGCATTTAAGTCTACACATTACCCTGTGTGTGGAGGAACCTAACCTTGATAAAAGGAAAGGAGGATACCTCTAGTGGATCCAACTAGACTACAGACGTACTTACTAGGCCAAAATAATTATAGTCCTTATGTTAGGCTACACAGGTTGGGCTATAAAGTCCTCTTCCTACCTTTGGTGCTAATATTTCTCCCATATAAATATTATTACTATCATTTACTCCCTCTTTCAAGCTTCTTAGGCTAATGAGAATTCTCTAATGAACAATTATACCTTCCTGGACTCTTTCGGCTACACTTTTCAAATTATCCAAAATAGGAAAATATTGTTAAATTAGACTCTTCATTAGCTTCTCTCTTTTTCATTAATTCAGTAATAAATTCATTATATTCCTCAACTAAGATCAATTAAATAAAATAGTCAATATAGGTGTGCTTCAATCTCACACTTCAAATCATGTAGTAATTTAAGTAGTTATGACTCTTCAATGCTCAATTTATATTATAAGAATAAACCATGAAAACAATCATCAATTCTTACCTCAAAACTTCTTTCTTTCTTTTACTTAAATTATGAAAATATGTTAACTCATGAGGAATTTCATAATTAAATAATCATCATAAAACCTTATAATTCTAACTCAAAAATTTCAATTAGATCATTACTTCAGGGAATCATAGTTTATAGAATTAAGCAAGAACTCTGGCATACTTCTATACCTGTAAAACCTTATTTAGAAAAGGATTTCTGGGCACAAGGATGAAAGTAGTATTTTTTGAAATCCCACATACCAGATTAGAAGCAATTTGATGGTGAAAAATCAACTATCAAGCTGCTACAATGGAGTTTCTTTGAAAAATCCTAGTTCTTACCTCTTTGAAGAAGTTGGAAGACAAACCCTAGATTGATTTAAATTAGCTAAAATAATAATGAATTAAGTGCTTAGGGTATTTATACATTTATTTGTAAAATCCAAAACATCATGATTTTATCCCAAAAAGTCTACCGAAATATCCCAAAAAACCTTCATTAAACGATCTAGGAAAATTTTCAGAAGCACTCCACAATGTGTAAAGTAGAACTTCATGGATCGTGAATTGTATCTTCATGACTCGTGAAGTCATTGGAAAAGGTAATCCATAACATGAGATAGTACCACAATTCGTGGTCCTCAACTCCACGACTCGACCACGACGCGTGGTGGCTTACGTACGAAGGAAACAAAATTTTAGTTTTTCAAGTTAAAGTTCATGATTGACAGTATGGGTCGTGGCTTGACATAGTATGGGTCTTAATATGGTTTAGTGGTGTCTTGGAAGCAAAATTAAGAGCTTCTAGTCATGTAGTACGACTCCTACCATGAGTCGTACTCTGGCACACCATCATTCGTACTCTAGGAAACCAAGATTCATGCTCTGCACTTGGGAATATTTCATAGCTGGAAAGTCTTTGGTAAAATTTCGATAATATTATATTGTAAAGTCCAAATACATAGGGTTTGTTGTGTTGGAAACTAGACTCATACTTGTTTGTGTCTAGGTCATGGCTCACCTAACTTATTATAGATCAAAAGATATGGTTGTTTAAAGTTGACCCAAGTAAAAAGTAACTTCAAAACTAAGATTTTTGAAAGATCTTTGAACTTTAGTTTGTGATAGCAGTTTTTTATGACCTCCAATCACTTTAAGTACTCATACAAAACTTATTTTAGAATATTATGACCAAGGAACAAGATTCAAGGTGTTACACCAGAGGTGGGTGCAAGCAGTGCTTGCCTTTTGAAGGATATCCGAGGTTGAGTCTTCAGGCAATATGATACCAGGTATCATCCTAGTTTTCCATAGGCCTTATTCAGTACTATTTGATCTAGAATCTACCTGCTCTTATGTATTTATACACTTTGCCTTTGGTTTTGTGTTATCCAACGCATTGGCTATACCTCTACATGTTTCTACTTTCTTGAAGGAGTCCTTAGTGGTGGATCATGTATTCCATCCCATCTTTTTTTAAGGGTACGAGACTATGGTATAACTGATTTTACTTGATATGGTACATTTTTATGTTATTTTGGGTATCAATAGGCTTTCCTCGTATCATGCTATTTAGATTGGTATGCCAAGACTATTACTTTATGTATGCTTGGTATTTCGAAAGTAGAGTGGGAGAGTACATATGGGGTGTATCCTTGGAGGGTTATATATTTCCTTCAGGCTTGAAAGTTGGTTGAGAAGTGGTGTTTATCTTATTTGGCCTTTGTACGCAATATTAGTGATGTGCCCCCTTTCTTAGAATCGGTCCCTATTGTTAGAGAATCTGCTGGTGTGTTCCTGACTGACCTTCTGAAATTCCTCCTAATAGAGATACCGATTTTGGCATTGATTTAGAGATGGTCACTAAGACCATTTCTATTCCTCCATACCGTGTGGCACCCGCTAAGTTGAAAGATCAGTTGAAAGAGTTTCTTTGCAAGGTTTAATTCATCATAATGTGTTACCTTGAGGTGCCCCAGTCTTGTTTGTGAAGAAAAAGGATGTTTCTATGTGTATATGTATTGACTACAGACAGTTGAAAAAAGTGACAGCAAAAAATAAGTATCCTTTTCCTCATAATTCAGGTGCCTCCATCTTTTCTGAGATTGATTTGAGGTCTAGGTACCATCAGTTGAGGATTAATCTTTTGGATATTTGAAGACAACCTTTCGTGCTAGATATAGCCACTATGAGTTCTTGGTGATGTATTTTGGGCTTACTAATTCCCCCACAACATTTATGGAATTGATGAATGGTCATATTTGGTTTTTTTTATGATTGTTTTCATTGATGATATCTTGGTCTATTCCAAGACAGAGGTTGATCATATTCAACACTTATGCACTTTACTTCAAAGGCTATGAGAGGAGAAGTTGTATGCTCAGTTCTCAAAATGTGAGATTTGGTTGAGTATTATGACATTCTTGGGTAATGTAGTGTCCAAGAAAGAGATTTTATTTATCAATCCAAGATTACGGTGGTGCCTGATTGGGTGAGACCTTTTTCACCAACTGATATTAAGAGTTTTGTTGGGCTAGCTGGGTATAATAGAAGATTCGTTTAGGATGTCTCTTCTATTGTAGCTCCTTTGACTAAGTTGACTCAGAAGAATGTTAATTTTCTATGGTTTGAATAAGTGTGGGGAGAGCTTCCAAAATCTCAAATATTTATTGACTTCTTCTCCTATTCTTACTTTCCTGATGGAGGGTAAAGTCTTCACCATGTATTGTGATGCTTTAGAGTTGGATTGGGTGAAGTATTGATGCATGAGGGTAAAGTGGCAGCCTATTCTTTTAGGCAACTAAAGGTGCATGAGAAGAACTAACCACTCATGATTTAGAGTTGGCTGGCATGGTGTTTGGGTTGAATTTTCAGAGATATTATCTTTATGTAGTTCATTTTGATATGTTCACTAATCATAGGAGTCTTTAGTATATTTACATTTAGAAGGATCTTAGTTTGAGGCAACATCATTGGTTAAAATTGTTGAAGGACTATGACATCACTATCTTGTATCACCTGGGCAAAGACAACGTGGTGGCAGATGTCATTACCAGGAAGTACTCAAGTATGGGTGGTTTGGCTTCTATTAGGGTAGAGGAATTGCCTTTTAGCTAGAGATGTTCAGAATATAGCTAAAAGTTTAGTCAGGTTGAAAATTTCTGAGGAGGGTGGTGTTTTTCCTATTTGGAGGCTCGCTCTTTATTGATGGAGTAGATTCTAGCGACTCAGTTTGATGATGCTAGATTGAGGATCATTTACTATAAGGTGTTATGAGATGAGTCCAAGGAAACTATATTTGATTCTAAAGGGGTTTACAGGATTAGAGATCAAATTTGTGTCTGTTCTAGATATTCCATCTATCCAGGGGTGATAAAAATGCATCACTATCTGAGTTAGCGTTACTAGTTTTGCATGATGAAGAAGTACATTGTATACTTTTTATCTAGGTGCTTGAACTTTCAGCAAGTGAAGCTTGAGCACCAGTGGCGGGGAGGTGTTTTACAGAGTATGCCAATCCCCTAGGAAATAGGAGTGCATAGCCATGGACTTTATTATTGGATTTCCTTCTACTTCAGGTGATTATGATTCCATTTGGGTGGTTGTTGACCATTTGAATAAGTGTGTGCATTTCATTCCCGTAAAGGTGAAGTTTAGTGCTCAAGAGGTTGCTCAGATTTATATTAGCCAGATAGCTCGGTTGTATTGAGTTCCTATATCCATTATATCTGATCGGGGTTCTCAGTTTACTTTGCAGCTTTGGAGTACCATGCACCGTGAGATGGATACTCATCTTGATATAAGCACATCTTTTCATCCTCAGATCGATGTACAGTCTGAGTGCACTATTTAGGTGCTAGAAGATATGTTGAGAGCATGTTGTATTAACTTTGGTGGTCGTTGGGACTGATTCCTACTGCTTGTAAAGTTTTCCTTTGAGAACAGTTATCATTCAAGTATTCAAATGGCTATTTTTGAGGAATTATATGGTAGGAGATATAGATCTATGATTGGGTGGTTTGAGACTTCATTAGAGAGGTCGTGGAGGACAAATATATTGCGATACTCCATAGAAAGAGTTAGATTGATTCAGTCCCAACTAGTTTCTGCATAGAATAGGTAAGAAAGCTATGTTGATAAGAAGGTTCAGTCACTGGAGTTCATGGTCGGTGATAGAGTTTGGTTGAAGGTGTCACCCATGAAAAGTGTGATGATATTTAGGGAGAAAGGGAAGTTGAGTTTGTATTATATCTTTCCTCTCAAGATTCAAGAGCAGAAGGGAGATGCGTCTCACAAATTAACCTTTCTATGTGCTCTGTCTGCGGAGCATCCGGTCCTTCATGTTTCTATCCTTCAGTGGTATATACCCGTTGAGTCTTCTGTGCTTCAGTTTATACTTTGATTTTGGACCCAAACTTATCATTTGGGGAGGAGCCAGTTGCCATACTTGATAGACAGGTCTGGAGGCTTCGGACCAAAAAAATACCATTAGTGAAGATGCAGTAGAGGAACCAACCGATCGAATAGACTACTTAGTAGATTGAGTTATATATGCATAGACATTATCCTCATCTATTTAACCATTCAGGCACTTCTTCTTTCAAATGTTTGAGGATGAATATAGTTCATAGTGGTGGATATTGTAATTACCCTCAAGTTCATCTTTTTTATTTCCATACTTTGACTATGTTACCCCTCCGTAGTTGCATTATGCCAAATAAAGTGTAGTTCCAGGTTGGTTCGTAAAAAGATGAGATTTGATGCAAGTTTTTGGAAATTTTGAGGTTTAGAGCTTTAAAGTGCAAAATAAGAAACTCTAGGGGTCATATAGAGTTTGGTGACTTGTAATGAAAATTCGTCAGTTGCATCTGCTTCGTAATAGTGAGTTTTGTCTAGTAGGACCTCCATCTTCTGTTTTAGCTCATTCTTAGTGATTTTGAGTGACTTGGCGAGTTAAAGTTGAGTTTTAAGTGAAATGGTTGACTTTGGTCAACATTCAGATTTGTAGTGACCAAATAAAAATGTGATAATTCTGTTGGATTTGGGAGGTGGAATTATGTCTAAAATGGCCTCTTTTATTTTTCTCAAGTCCAGATAGCATTTTGACTTTTTGATGGTTTTAGTTAAAACTGGACCCTTAGAGGGTATTAGGTCAAGGAGATCTCGTACGCATATTTTGATGATTCTGTTGAGTCCATAACGTTAAAATTTGTATAGATGCATATATGATTTGTGTGCACAGGGTTCCGAACGAACCTCAAGGGGGGGGTTCATTTGAAATTCAAGATATTGCTGATTTTTGTCGTCATTGTACTACTGTAGATGATCGATTTATTGGTCATGTTGGCGGATAAATTGGTCATGGACAATAAATTGGCCAAATGGTTGATTTATAGGTTGCTGATAAATTGGCACTTGGTCCTATAAATCATCCAGAACCGATAAATCAGCCATTTTGATAGTTTACTAGTCAATTCTAGTATAAATATGGGATTTTCAATGTTACCCAAATTCTTCATATTTTCATAAACCAATGGAAATTTTCTCACGTTTTGTCAATATCAAAGAGGGATTTAAAGTCCAGGCTACCGGGTAATGATTTCTAACACTATTTATTTCATTTAAACATGAATTTAACTTGGAAATCATGATTTTCAATGAAAAAATGATGAAATTCTCCCATGAATTCAGGAAAGCTATTTCAATGATTTGAACTACAAATTGATATGGGTTTTCAACCAAACTTGATATCTAGAGTTCCTACGTATTTGGTAATATGTTTTCGCAAAAAAAACCAGTTTTAACTCTGTGGGATCGGGGTTAGTTTTTTATTAAGCTTTGAAATACAGAGTTATGGGTATTGATAGTTGTTGTTTGTTGTGTATTTTTTGATTTATGAATAGATTGTATACATCTAGAGGGTTTTCAAAAGGGGAAAGTGCACGAGTTACTTGATTTTTCAAAATATAAGGAAAGTTGAGGTTTGTATGATTGTTCTATAAATGGTTTATGGTTACTTGATAATTTTTTGTGATTTAGGGAGAAATTGGTTCTTCGGGGTTGATACTAACAATGCATAATGGTTATAAAATGAACAAGTGGGATTATTATAAAAACTTGATGAAATTGTTGAATGTTATATATACTAGAGTTGGTCTACGAATTGATTAATTTGAATCATGTAGTTGGAAATGATAACTTGATAATGAAATGAGACTTAATTGTATACTACTTGAAATTTCCTTAAGAAATTATTTATATTAGTATGATCAACGAAATTGTAATGCCCGTGAAGCTGAAATTAATGAATAAGTGATACTCTTGAAAATTAGAGGTTGATATTATTGATTTAAAATATAAAGCTGTGATATTCCAATGACATATGCATGATGATTACACATTTGAAATAATTGAGTATGAGACAGACTATATTTGTGAGCTATGGAAAATAATTGGATAGATAGTTCGAGGTTTGTACCAGTGGTCCAGGTTCTGGATAGACAGTTCAAGGCTCTTACTAGAGGTTTTATACTATTGATTAAAAAGCCTAATTTTTCTTATTAGGGGTCCATAGATGTGTAAGTATGAGGAACTTGTGATTCTCTAATGGGTACTGACTGATATATAAATGTCAGCAGGTGTGTACATGATATGGACATGCATTGAACCACTTACATACTGCACTGCACTCATTCATTTTGTGGCATTGATTATCTATCCATATTGATTAATTTATTGAAATTATCTGATATTGGTTGATTCATTAATATTATCTGATATTGTCTAATTCCTTGAGATTATCTGATATTGAATGATTCACTAGGATTATCTGTTATTGATTGATTCTTTAAGATTATATGATTTTATTTGATTCCTGTTGATACTATTTACATTGATGACTAAGTTGTCATACCAGTATAAACATATTGTAGGTTGTAGTATATCAGAGGATCGATTGGGAGTTAGGGGCTTTCATTTTCTAGTTATAGCTAAACCAGCCGAGCACACTACTGAGTATCATTGTTTTGTATTCACTCCTTGATTTTCGCACTCTTATACAGGTGTTGAGTCCTG
>JBDJHY010432514.1:2602-17830 GCA_039654485.1 Withania somnifera | reverse complement strand
AGTTCTCAAAGTGAGTTTTGGTTAGAGTTCCTTGTATGTTTGGGACATGTAGTGTCCAAGGCTAGAATTAAAGTTGATCCAGCAAAGATTCAGGCTGTATGTGATTGGCCGAGGCCGACTTCTGTTTCTGAGATCCGCAGTTTTATGGGTTTGGCTGGATAATATTGACATTTTGTCGAGGGGTTCTCTTCGATCGTAGAACTTTTGACTAAGTTGAAAAGGAAGGATGTTGCCTTTTAATGTATGAGGATTGTGAGTTGAGCTTTGCTAAGCTCAAGGATTTATTGACTTCAGTGTCAGTTTTGACCTTACCAGTAGAGGGTCAAGGATTCTCTGTGTATTGCGATGCTTCTGGTGTCTGTTTAGGGTGTGTTTTGATGCAGTAGGGCCGAGTTATTGCGTATTCTTTAGGGTAGCTGAAGGTGCATAAGTGATCATAGGCAGTTTTACCTGTCAAAAAGCCACTTAACTAGTATTTATTAATCTTGTTTTGAGAGTACTTCTATAAAATGTGATGGTTTTATAGGGATTATGTGGAAATACCTCTAACCAATGTGATTAGTAGCTTTTTACAGGATATTATCAAAATACGAAAGAAAATTAGTGAAGCAAATGCAAGTCAAGAAGTAAAGAAGAAATTCCAGCAAAAATACACTGATCATGATCCCGTTTGACGAATAGCAGCTGGGCCTGTTTTTAATTGGGCCGATTAAGGGCAATTTAGTCTTTTCACCAACAAGGGAAAAAACCCTTAAGAGGAATTTCATAGTGTGAGGGATTAGTTTGGGGGAACAACAAGTATTGACTTGAGGAGGCTATCACAAAGGAAGGAGGGAAATCCTAGCAAGAAAACATCACAATTGTACCAAGATTGAAGATTGATCATACAATTTACTCACGGTACTATTTAAATATGAACTACATGTTTAGTATGTATCGTATGGGATAAAACCCTAATTATAGGGCTTGGGGTTCACACACCATGAATGGATCATAATTAATGTAATGTATTTTGTTCCGGTTAATCGATTGTTCTTCTATTTTATTATAATTACATTTCTAATTACTGGCCACTTTTAGAAACAATATTTTGCTTGCTATGTTATTGAATCTGATAACCGTGTGAGTGAACAGAAATAGAAAGAGTGCGTTTATGTTGCCAACCTTAATCCTAGGAAAGCCATATAACTAGCTTAACTAAGACATGATCGTGTACTTAGTTTCTTCACTTAGGTACCTTAGGGAAGATAGCTTAATGCTGTTATGATAAGCGAACAAAACTCTAATCCTACGTAGTTGTTACTTGATTAATTAGGTGGCTAACGGACAATCAATCCTTAGTAATAATATTAACCCCTAACTCAACAATCGACAGACAAATACCGTTAATTAAGGAAAGCTCCTGCATATGTGTGTGATTAATGCCAATGCCCTAGAATCGATTGCAACCTAGAATTCATCTACTTGTGTTCTTATATAACTATTTTCAGCTTAGTTGCACTTTAGTTTAAAATAATTAAATACAACCTTCTACATTTGTCAACTGAACCGTAACCAGAAATCACTATTCAACCCATTGTTAAACCAATCTATAATATAAGTCCCTGTGGGATAGACAATCTGGCTCGCAAGAGCCACTATATTACTTGTACGATCGCGTACACTGGCGTGTGCATTTGGATGCAACACATACTCATATACTGATAAAGAACCCTGTTCAAGTCACAAAAACTCCTTAATCCTATGGTATTTAATGGTACGAAGAATGTACCTCTCTAGAAATGCATCACATAATAAAGTACAAGTAATAAGAGTGGAGTCTGCAAACCTGGTCAAACAATAAGGACTCCACCACTGCTTGGCAAGCCCGCCATTTAAAAATACTGAAATCAAAACTATAAGTGTCTAATAAACTGAGTTTGTGTAATCCCTCCTGTCATTGCTCACTAAACTCTCTCTTGGGTCCTTACCTGGAAAGCTAGAAATCTCGGGGGACTCAACCTCAAAAACTGACTGAATGCTTTCTGATTCGAATCATACATACACGCGTGAGATGTAGGTATTGAAGATGGATCAACCGATGTTTGAGGCACCTAAACCAAAAATGTTGAAACTGATGGCGGAACACCTAACCATAAACACTCAATGCCAGTGGCATACCTGGGCTGAAAGAAGTCGAGGCTGAATTCTGCATCCCAACTATCGGCTAACTCAACATACCTAAAAAATGCATCAAGAAATCACTCATATCAGGAGACAAGGATGGAATCGGTGAAGGCATATGAGAGAATGTAGTTGGGCCCTACACCCATGATGGTTGTTGATCCAGTGCAAGCCCAGTCTCTCTATTTAAAGCTTGGATAGGTAATACAAGTCTGTTAGGTTCCAGTCCCCTAGCAAGTCATTGAACTCGACTATCATGACCACCTCGAACAAGTGGCACAACAGGCTTAACATCTTTTGAAGTTATCGAAGATCATGAGACTGAAATAGAAAAAATGAGATTTCAACAGACCAACTTGACACATGCTCGAATTGGAAGTGAAAGAGAGTGAATTCCGAAATGTCACTATAGCCTCCCAAAGATAAAGCATATACGTCTTCGTACCCAATCGACAGGACTCTACTAGACAATAACTATGTATTAAGGATATCGGTGAAACAAGCATACCAATTTTTCACAACCCGATTTCTTAGGTGATGAGGAAACCTACATCCCACTTTTGGAAAGCCACCCAAATAGTATGTCAAGTTATAATAATGAACTACGTTTGGAAGATAAGATATAAATAAGGGATAGGAATAAGTGAAAGTCTATAATAAGTCAAGAAATACCGAAAAACCTAATATTTGAGTGCATGAGCCACTAAACCAAGAGTACTTTGTATGAAATAGAAATACAACATCTGTCTCAGAAAAATAATAGACATAGATCATAAGAGAGGTAAAAGATATGCTTCGGATGCTAGAAGACACCATCACTCAACAACAAGATCTCAGCAAGAATCTGGAATCAGCACGGATAACTCATACTCGGATCTACACATGAAGATTCAGAGTGTAGTTTAAGTATCAAAAGCAATGGGTACCCAATAAGCATTATTGGCCGACTGTGAATATATAAGCACTAAAAGTAGTAAATAACCAGATAAAGAAATTAATTCATAGAAGTCAAATAAGGATCGCAGAAATAAAAAGCTATTTAATAAGATAGAGACAGGTGAAATATTTAACACTAGCTACGATAAGGAAGATTTAGGAAAACAAGAGAAACAACGTACCTAAATCTATGTCAAGCTTAAAGGAGATATAATTAATTAACAGGCATGGAGTTATACCGATCACTTCAAATAACAGAGATAGAAAGATTTTCTAACTATAGAGGATATAATTAAAATATAACAGGGATCCTGCAAGATATAGAAAATAAATATGTAAAGAGATCCCGTAATATCTAACCGGTAACATGAAAAGGATCCTACAAGATCTAATTAATCAGTAGAAGTGTATCTTAAAGGAATAGGTAAAACAAAAAATAAACACACTAGGACAAAACAAACCTCCGGTACCCATCTTACCTGAGAGTACAAAAAATAATCAAAAATCTCAAACAAGGTATGCAGGGTGATATGATGTGATGATGGTAAAGTAAATTCATACACATCTACCCGACCCTCGAGTCCGACAGGTTGGAAAACATGGAATGTCGCAATCCATATACCTCTACTCCCTCATGTACCCCTCCTCCAGTCACCTATGAGCAAGAAATAGTAGGATCCATGGGTGCTGCGACTCGCACACAACTAACTATTACGATAAAACCACTTATATAAACATAAATACTAATAGAGCTTAAGTGATATAAGTTGTACTCTAATAATATAAGTTGTATCTGGACCTTTGAAGGGTCAATATCAGTACCAATGTCAATGACCGTGCCCAATCGTGATCGGGACTAAAATGAAATAAACTCAACATCTAGATTGTTTCTGCGACCAAGTATAATACACAGTGATTAATTCATATTTAGTCCCTTCTATCATCAAAACTAAAACTTTTCAAAATACTCATTTTAGGATCATAATACTAAAAATGGGCTCATAAGGCCATGAAATTTTTTAAAATCAGTGATGTTAGGATCTTGGCCCAAAACAGTGGAAACCAATGCATCAAAACCAGCTTTATGACGATATACTCATACACAATAATTGCACAACAAGTCTTGGTGGCTCCGCACTGGTGCAGATTCTACAAAAAGCATAACCAACAGAGTTAAATATTCGAGACTCATAGATATTTTCCATTCCAGAGTCAATCAAGATTAGTCAAGGTCACAAGGTAGTTATAATTGCAAATTCAACAACAATACATAATAAACGAACGAACTAAATTAGTGGAAAAATTCATGGGTGCCTACCTGTCCTCCATAGTCTACCTATCCTCCGTATAAGAGTCTAAGATCGTACGCCATAGTCTACTTGTCCTCCATAGAAAAGCTTGTAAATAAAGAGTTAAAAATGCCTGGACTGCTCCAAATTACAAAAAAAATTTCAAACAAACTCAAATGATAACACAACTATGGAAATGGTTATCTAGAAATTAATACAAATCAAATGATATCCATAAAGCTATGAAAATAGTCAGGGTCAAAATGGGCCTACTGGCCTGCGAACCTGAAAGCTCGAACAATGGGTACTAAAATATTTCTCATATCTTAGGGAACTTATACCCAAAATCCAACACCAAACCAAGCAAGAAATAAGCTTGAATGGATAAAATAAAGTTAAGAATACATATGAAGATTTGGGGGAATTTTTTGTGAAATTTTGATGAAATTAGAGTGGAAACTTTCCAAAAAGTGAATGAATAATAGAAGAAATTAAGTTTCCAACGTCACCTAATAGCTTATGGAAAGTCCTACGAGTAACAATGAAGGGTTTAGAGTTATTGAAGAGGAGATGAATAAATGGATAAAAATGTGAGATTTCATCTTTTTATATCACGTCCTAACGTCAGCGCCATCGACGCTAAAGGGATAGCAAGATTATTATAGATGACGGTGCTATCTAGAGTGATTACCTTAAAGATCCTGGGGGGTTCAGCGCTACTAGCGCCAAGTGACATGATTTCCTAAAGAAATATGGAAAAGAAAATTGGCTCCAATAACACTGGGTCAGCGCTATCACATTAAATCGGAGGGAAGGCATTTAGCATCGATGATGCTTGTTACGAGAGATCGTACAAATGAGAAAATAGGAAATCGGCGTGACCGTGCTGAGATAAGTTCATCTACACCATATTTTAAAAATCTACAGCATTTTAGATAAAGGATTTGGGTCTCGAGCCCAAATGGAGTCCAATACACCTAAACCAAACATGGCAATTGCATAGAAATAATAGTCTGAACTCAACGATGGAGATGAAATTCCAATCCAAGATTGTTTCAATGAAATATAGACCAAATTCAAAACTTTACAAAAAATACAACTTTCCATCCAAGTACTCAAAATAAGTCCAGTTGATCCAAACTTGAACAAACAACTCACATATCCCAAACTCGACATTTCAGAGCTAATGGTGCAGTCAGAATTTCAATCCGAGTCTTTGATCACAAAAAGACCACCCAAGTTCCTCTTAAGCAGCATAAAACACACAATATCATATAAATCAAAACCAAAGCCTCCGTACTCAAGCCAAGAGTCTAACAAGACCAAAATCCATGTTGCGGAGCTGACAGAACTGTCAAAATTTGATTTTGATCTCTTTTCACAAAATGTGGAGTAAAGTCAATGACTTCAATACTAAATGCTCTGAAATAGGGAACCAACCATAATGATAAAATGAATGACCCGAGAACTGAAGAACCACTCCTGGTAAGTCATAAACAAAAGGAAAGCTTTAGAATGCAAGAAGATTCAAAATTGTGAAAATGATCTGAAGGTTCATTACATGATAATATATCATAGCTGAAATAGTAAGGGAGAAACTCCACAATACCTTATATGAATAATAAATACATACAAGGATGAATGCAAAACTTCAATAACCCAACCTACTAGAGAGTACAAACAACAAATATATTTCACAAGAAAGATATGCAAAATGATATGATACAATAGAAACAAAGAGAATCTAGACACTCCTATCTTGGTCTTTCAAGAAATTTAGGTAGGACCACATGGAAGGCCTCTATATGTATGCCTCTACTCCCCTATGAACCCCTTCTCTGATCACCCACATGTACAGATCGGTAGCGTCTAAAGGAAGCCACAACCTGCGTGCAAAGACTCAAAAGGTAACCATCTCTCATTATAAAACTTTACTCAGATAATGTACATGATACACTAATTCCGAATAGTAATTGGATAACATAAACTATATCTAAACCTCTGACGTATCAATATCAAGATAAATGCTAATGACTATGCCCAACCACAACTAGGCTAAATTCAAAATAGAATCAACAACTAGATCATAAACGCAACTAAGGATAGTAAAACTCAACACAATAATTAACTCATTGCTAAGTGTTTTTATTTATCAAAACTGGTAAAATATATTGAAAATGCTCCTTTTGGCTTATCATACTGAAAATGGGCTTGTAAGGTCATGAAAGGTTTCAAAATCAGTGAATTTAGTCTCTTGGAAAAAATACTAAGACCCAAGAATTTTAATGGAGATTTTAGATTGTTTGAAGAAGAGAAAATGGACACAATTGCTGAAATTTTGAGTTTCTCAGTTATCTATACCTGCTGGACGATAACTATATGTGATCGCAAACTTGACACTCACGATCATGAGCCTTAAGAAAAGGACTCATCACGATATTGTGAGGAATGTATCATGGTTGTGAAGAGTTCACAAACTGGATCGCACAATCCCATGATGAACTTCCATGATTTCAAAGTACAAGAGGGAGTCGTTCATTGCGATTACGTGAATCAATCAACATTGCAATCGTATAGAAGGGTGGCATGCACCCGATATATCTTATGATAACAGAATTTAGCTAAGAAAAGAAACTCTAAAATAAAGTTCAAAATGTATTCAGAACCCGATGAATAAAAACCAAATATGTTACTTGTATGAAAATAAAATTTTGGACTAAAAGGCACATAAGAAATTCCATTCCGAGGTTGTTTCGACAAAATGTTTACAAAAGTCAACTCTATACCAAAATAACAAACTTTCCAACCAAGTACCCAAAATGAGCCTGGTTGGTTTAAACCCTAATCGAACAACTTACGTAACCCAAACACGACGTTTTTGAACTAATTATAGAGTCAAAATTTTAGTACGAGGTTAAAATTAGAAAGTGACTATTAAAGCTCCATCTACGAACCATAAAGCACATAATACACATATATTCACATAAACTCAAAATAAATCTCTCAGAATATAACTAAGAGCCCATCTAGATAAAAAAAAAAGTCATGTTAAGAAGCTAATGAAACTGCCGGAATTAATCTCGGAGTTTGTTTTCACATAATATTGACTAAAGTCAACATTTTCAGTGTTGAAGGCTTTAAAAAGGGGAAACATAAATAATGACCAAATGAACTACCCGAGAATAGGACTACCAGTTTCGATAAGTCATAAATGATTTAGGGCCTCCGTAGAAGAGCTCTAAAATACAAGAAAATGTGCAATCACAAAATAACTGGAAGGGTCCTTACAACATCCACTACTAAAATGGACTTTCGTCCCTAAAAGTCAAAACAAGAAAATACTTGAAGGCATGAAAAGATGCGGATACAAAGAACTCGAATCACTTTTGATATTCTAAGTGGCCTTCTACATGAGATAATATCTCTGTTGCACCTTAACCATCATAATCTCACGAGGTCTCAATTTCCTCAATTCTCTTTCAAAAACCAAGTTAGTCTCCTCAACAACTGATAGACCCTCACTAACTTGAATTGAATCAAACTATGACTCTTTAGGGATATACCATCTCAGCATAAGAATATGAAACACCAAATGCACAACTTAAATAATAGAAGAAAAAGCTATCTATTAAGCAACACTACCAATTCAATCAAGAATTTAAAAAGGGACAATATATGGAGGAATGAGCTTTCCCCCCTCCCCTCTCGAATCTTGTCATACCCTTCATGTGAGATACCCATAAGAAGACTCTATCACTCATAGAAAACTCCAAGGCTTGGTGATGGAGGTTAGAATATCTCTTCTACCTACTCTAGACAGCCCAAAGTCTATCCCGAATTAGTCGTTTTATATCCAAGGCATCCCAAAGTAGATCAGTATTCTGCAATATAAAATCAAACCCATCAAACCAACCAATAGACGAACGAAACTTCCTATCATACAAAGCTTTAAAAGAAGCCATTTGAATACTAAAATTATAATGGTTGTTATACGCAAACTCTTCCAAAGACAAATGGTGATTCCAAGAACCACAAAAATCAAGAACATAAGCTCTCAACATAGCCTCTAGAACTTTAATAGTCCTCTCAGGCTTACCATATGTCTGGGTTGAAATGTTCTTCTAAGATGAACCTTAGTACCCATACCAAGTTGAACCACTCTTCAAAAATAAGAAGTAAATTGGGTACTGCAATCAAAGATAATAGAATCTGGTATACCATAATATCGAACCACCTATTGCAGATAGATAAAGGTTAACTTCTCCATACTATAAGCTGTATGAACCAAAATGAAGTGTGTGGACTTAGAAAAATTTTGAATGATGAATCAATCGAATGTGAGGAGTCTGAGAAAAGCTCATGAAGAATCAACTAAATAAGATCAACTTTGGGAAAACAAATAACTTTTAAATCTCAAAATACCATTAGAACCCAAAGATACATAGTGGGTCATACCCCTACTCAATTGATCATAAATATCTGCTAAGTATGGATCCTTGAGATGGCACTGCTGAATATGTTCTATCAATGAGGAACGGGTCTCAATATAAGAAGACACACAACCTAAATAAAAAATATCAATATGAACCAAACAACCTCTAGAGCAAACAACCTCTTAAAAATTGATAGTATTTCCAAACAACCTATGATCACTGCCTTTTAGATCAAGGCATTCTCTACTATATTTCCTTTCTCAGATGATACAAGATAGAAGTTCCATAGTCGTTCAGTAACTCCATCCACATAAGATGGCAAAAGTTAGCTCTATCTAACTCACAATATACTTAAGACTACAATGATAAGTGAACATCTCACCATGAACCTCAAACCACTAGTGGCATAAAATTTGAGCACAAAAACTGCCACCATAAAATCCAAATCATGTGTGGGGTTGTTATGCTCATAAACATTATGTTTCTTTGAAGAATAAACAATAACACGACTCTGCTGCACCAAAACACAACAAAAACCAATACCAAAAGCATCATAATAGACAAATAAACTCTGACACTCAACCAACAAGATAGTCTTATGCCTCCGAAACAACTCTCATACTCATATGATTACTGGAAAGGAACACCCTTTCTAGTCACTCTAGTCAAATGTGCTGCAATAGAAGAGAAACCCTCAACAAAATGATTGTAGTAACAAACAAGCCCAAAAAAGTTATGAACCTCAATTGGAGTAGTCAATATAGGAAAATCATGAATAGCTCCACTATTAGTCGTATCTAACTAGTACCCTCTTTGGACACCACATGTCCATAAAATGCAATGAACTCAAGACAAAACTCCACATTGAGCTTAAGGTTGATGATCTCTCAAACATTGAAACAATCCTCAAATGACACTCATGATCCTCCCTACTCTGAAAGTGTACAAAGATATCATCGATTAACACAATAAAAAAAAGTCAAGATAGGTCCCAAACACACGATTCATCAAATCCATAAAGGTTGTGGGTGCATTAGTCAACCCAAAATATATCACAAGGAACTCAATGGCCATACCTCGTCCTTTTTGTTTTCTTAGGAATATCCTAAGTACGAATCCATAATGGATGGTAACTAAACTAAAGTTGGTTAAATAGATCATCAAAAAGAGGTATGGAAAACATATTCTTCGTAGTAACACCATTCAGTTGCCTGTAATTGATACACAAATGCATAGAACTATTTTTTTCTTCGCAAACAAAATAGGAGCACCCTAAGGAAAAACACTCATCCGAATAAAACCCTTATCCAAAAAATCCTGAAGCTGAGTCTTTAACTCTCGTATCTCATCAGGTGCCATGTGATAAAAACAGTGGAAATAGTCGAGGTGCTCGGTTCAAACTGAATACAAAAATCAATTTTTTTGCTCAGGTTGTAGGATAGGGATCTCAACTGGAAAAACTTGAAGATACTGAATCACAACAGGTACTGACCCATGAGTCTCCTAATAAATAATAACAACTCAAACATATGTAAGATATGCTAAACAACCATGAGAAACTAGGGGACTAGACTAAATGTAAGAAATAGTCCCCATCGGTGTGCAACTAGCCAGACCCTACCACGTGACTCAGGTACAAATAACATAGCCAAGGTTATTGTCTTGTCATATCAATCCATCACCCATTGTAAGGGGATAACCAGTCCATGCCTACAGTTACATCAAAATAAACCATATCCAATAATACAAAATCGACCTAAGTCTCAATACTTCCAATGATCATAAAACAGGATATTAGAGGATATAGCTCGAATTGAAGTTGACATCAGTGAAAAATGGAATTTTTTTCCTGGAACACTAGTAGCTACTAAAACAGTACAGGTTTAGCTCAACATACAAAGCACTGACTGAATAAAAAACTCTAAATGGGATCGCTACTCTGGCATGTGCTCTACCTCGACCCTTGCCATGGGCTCGGTTATTAGCTTGTGCTCTAAGTAGAGGTACAAAACGTGCATCATCTCCTATTGTTATGGAAGATCACGTGCGTGCCAACTGCGGAAGAGTAAGCAAGAATAAATAAGGTTTCAAGAGACCAACTAAGATTCATGTTTGACATAGAAGTTTAAAGAGAAATAATTCTAATAGATGTCTCTGTAGGCTCTCAAAGATATGATATATATACGTATCTGCACCCAATTTGCAAGACTCTATAAGAAATTAATTAACCTAGGGATCTAACACCAATTTTTCACAATCTAATTTCTCAGGCCATGAGGGTACCTACATCCCACTATAGAAGAACCAACTAACAACTATATAAAGTAAGAAAATAAAATAATGATACAAATAAAAGACAAGGACAAAGAAAAGCAGAAGTCTAAAAGTAGTTGATACTAACCCAAAGGATAAGTTAATATCATTGACTACCCTGGTTGTTGCTACCATTAGGCCACAGGGATGACCTCGCCAGGGTGAGCTAAGGCTAGCTAGGGCGGCCTCACCACAGAGAAACCCTAGGCATGGGGGTAGTGTTGCTGGGCCTGCCCAAGGTTCGTTGGGGCGATCTGCAACCTGCAAAAAAACTCAAAAAAATATCAACTCTCCAAGGCCTAAAACAAACATCCATAGCCCAATTCTAGCAAACCAAAAATGTATTTTTGGTGGAAAACACTCTATGAACTCAAAAAAATCGAGAAGATGACCTACCGAGGATGTTTAAGCAAAAAGGATCCCCAAGCTCAAACCAATTCAAAAGAGGAATTTTTCACACTTCCACAGACAAACCCAAAAAGAACTTGATAATCCCTGGAAGGGAACTAATAACTCAAATAGCCCAAACTTATCATTCTGGAGCTGATGGAATCGTCGAAAGACCAATCCGACACTCTAATCACCAAAAGACCACCCAAGCATCAAAATGAGCTTTGGTAAGCCAAATTCAACAAATAGCCCAAACTCAAAATGAGACGCCCAAGACACAAACTTAGTGTCCACTTAGACAAAAGTGGAAATTTCAAAGCTAATGAAACAGTCAAAATTTAATTTTGAGCGCGTTTACTAGGATTTAACTCTCAAGTTCTACAATTTCAAAAAAAAACTCCAAAATAGGAAAACTGAGATAACGGGAAAATGAGCTTCTAGGGCACTGACCTACTTGTCTCAGCAAGTCATAATTGACTTGGGAAAACTACCAAACAACTCTAAGCACAGATAAAGATAAAAAGAAAGGAAATGAGCAAATGAGTTATACAACATCCACCATTAAAAAAGACTTTCATCCTCAAAAGTAAAGGAAGGAGTAGTACTAAAAGGCTCGAAAAGATGTGGATATTGGGTCCTCATGTCACGCTTTGTCTCCCAGGTAGCCTGCTCAATAGGTTGATGAGACCAACGAACCTTCACTACCGGAATCTCCCTTGACCTGAGCTGCCTCACATCCCTTTCTATAATAGCCTTAGGCTCCTTAATATAAGTTAGGGAATTATTAATCTATACAGACTCTCAATGAATTACATGGGGAGGGTTCGATATATATCAACAGAGAATTAATACATGGAAAACCAAATGCACTTCAGCTAAATTAGGTGAAAAAGCAAGTATGTATGCAACCTCTCAAACTTTCTACAAGATCTCATAAGGCCCAATAAATCGGGGGCTAAGCTTGCCCGCCTACCAAACATCATAATGACTTTCATGGGAAAAACTTGATTAAAGACCAAGTCACCAACACTGAACTCAAGGGGTCAAAACCTACAATCAGTATTGAACTTTTGCCTACTCTGTGCTGCCTGCAGCCTATCCTCAATAAGTTTGACCCTATCTGTAGTGTTGCAGAGCCAATCAAAACTCTGGAGTTGATCCTCACCACCACAGAATCAACCAATAGGCTATCTGAAATGTCAACCATATAAAGCTTTGAACGGTTCCATCTGATTACTAGAGTGTAGTTGTTATTATACAAAAACTCCACCAAGGATAAGTCCTTGTCCCAACTACCTCCAAAGTCAAAACAAATGCACACAACATATCATGAAGCACATGAATGGGCCTCTCGAACTTCCTATCCATCTATGGGTGAAATATTATACTCAAATTCACCTTAGTACCCAGCTCTCCTTAGATCGACCTCCAAAACCACAAAGTGAACTATGTGCCCCCTTTAGATATGATGGAAATAGGCACCTCATGAAGTCTAACCACCTCACGAACATATAACTCATCCAACCTCTCTGTACCCCAAGTCGAATGCGTCAATAAGAAGTGAGCTGGTTTGGTCAATTGATCCACTATAACCCAAATGTAATCAAACCTTATAGAAATATAGGGGGGAGGCCTATGATGAAATCCATAATAATCTGCTCCAATTTCCACTCAAGAATAGTTTGCCTCTATATCTCACCACTTGGTCTTCATTGCTTGATATTCCCTACTGACTATTTAAGAACCGAGAAAAGAATGATGCACTAGACCTCCTCATACGTCGCCATTAATAATCCATCATCAGATCGCGGTACATCCTTATAATATCCAGATGAACAAAGTATCTAGAAATATGGGCCTCACACATCAAGGTCTAAATCAAATCAGCAACCCCCAAAATGGTAAGGCGGTCATGAACCACAACATACCATCAAAATCTACCAAAGCCTAACTGAATCACCCGATAGGGCACTGTCTCTCAAGTGAAGTAAGTGTAGTTCCTCATATTGGAGCTGTAGAATATGGTCAAATAAGGATGATATGTACTTAATATGGGCAATAATCTGCTCCGGTGCTGAAAGTTCCAACCTAACCATCATGCTGGCTAAGAACTGAACATCCCGAGCTAGTGGTTGCTCAAAAATAAAAAATGCAACTAGGCTACCCAAACTCACCACCTTCGCAACTATGTGAGCCTTGTTCGGATGGTAGAGAATACTCAAATCGTAGTTCTCCATAGTCTCAACCCATCTCCACTACCTTAAATTAAGCTTATTGTAACTCATAATGTACTGCAAGTTGCAGTGGATAGTGAAAATCTCGTAGTGGACTCCATATAAATAGTACATCCAGATCTTAAGTGCAAAAGCAACCACCGCCAACTCAAAATCATGGGTAAGGTAGTTGTGCTCATGATCCTTCAGCTGCCTCCAAGCATATTCTATAACATGGCCCTACTGTATCAGGACACAACCCAGACCGACATCTGAAGCGTTACAATACGCTGTAAAATGCTGGACCTCAAATGGTAGAAAAAGAAATCGAGCGGTAGTCAGCAACTCCTTCAGCCTCAGAATGCTGGTCTCATGCTCAGTTGACCACTAGAAAGGTACATCCTTCCATATCAGTCTTGTCAACAGGGATACACTGGAGGAGAAAACCTGAACAAAACAACGATAATACCAAGACAACCCCTAGATTCTACGAATCTCAATGACAGAAGTAGGTCGAGGCCAATTAGAAACTATTATAACCTTAACTGGATCGACACTAACACTAGCACCTAACACCACGTGGCCCTAAAGGAGATAAAATCTAACCAAAACTCATACTTTGAGAACTTAGAGTACAACTGCTCAGTCCTCAAATTTTGCAACACACCTCTCAGGTGCTCCTCATGCTCAGCTCCATTCTGAGAGTAAACCAGTATGTCATCGATGTAAACATTCACAAATTAGTCCAAATAAGACCAGAACATCTGATTCATCAAATCTATAAAGGCTACAAAGGCGTTAATCAGAACAAACGACATCACTAGAAACTCATAATGTCCATACCTTGTCCAAAAAGCTGTCTTTAGAACATCCTAAGACCGAATCCTCAACTACTGGTAGTCAGACCTCAGATCAATTTTAGAGAACACCGTGGATCCCTGAAGCTGATCAAATGAATCATCGATATGGGGGAAGGGATACTTATTCTTAATGGTTACCTTTTTCAACTGGCTATAATCAACACACATATGTAAAGATCCATTATTTTTTCTTCATAAAAAACACTGGGGCACACCACGGTGATACACAAGGATGGATGAAAACCCTGTCGAGTAAATCCTGCAACTGAACACTTAACTCACGAAGTTCATCTTGAACCATACCGTTATAAATGGATAGAAATAGTAATGGTATCTGGCTCTACCTAGATCGCAATGTCTATATCCCACTCTGGTGAGAGGCCAGGCAAATCAGTGGGGAAAACATTGACAAACTCCCTAACAACCGGCATAGTCTTAAGGGAAAGGGACTCAGCACTGACATCTATAATATGGGCCAAATAAGCATAACAACCTTGAGCAACAAGTATACGGGTCCAACAATAAGAAATGACTAACAAACCACTAGTGGGACTGTGCCACACTACAGAGGGCACACCAAGCACAGATAAGGTAATGATCTTGGCATAACAATCTAGAACTGCACGATACG
>JBDJHY010432300.1:0-17831 GCA_039654485.1 Withania somnifera | reverse complement strand
ACTGATTTAGACTCAATATGGTGTTGAGCACCCGGTAACACTATTTTTACTTGTTTTACCCCAGACTTTCCCTCCTGGCACCAAAAAAATATCATTTGACTAATTAATGCTGGCACTTGAGTCTGATTCAGAATTGGCAGTGTGTACAACACTAGGACTTGAGTCCATCTTCGTATGACAGTGAGTACAACTTTTGACACTTTTGACACTGCTGATTATGGATACATAGTGTTAACCGATTTATTGATGACTTTGTTGGGGTATGATGATATATACAGGCTTGTATGCCTTGATTTGTCGAGTTGGACTTGTCAACATTATTGATATGAGGCATGAGATGCCAAATTATTGAGACCCTTGAGGCTCTGTGATTTGGGATGTGAGGTTATGATGATGTTATATATTTACATGGTGATGCACCACTATAGACCTACCTTCAGGCTTCCACACGATGCGGAGGAGACGGGGTATGTCGACTATAGGAGGTAGCATACACCGGGAAATTTTAGGGTAGCCTTCCATGGGTTCTACCTGCTGGACCTACGGGTACCAGAGGAGATGCGTACACAGTATGGTTACTTCATGTACTATGTTTATTTCCTCAATTGTTTTCTTCAGTGTACCCTGACTGAGATGTAAGGCCTGCAGAGAGAGTGTTTCTTTTAGTGTATGCTTCACTTCTTTCTGGAAGATTTGTTAGCGTTTAGTTTTCTTCCTTTATATTCGTATTACTTCTTAGTGTCCTTATCAGTTGCTTGTTGTTTCATGTTATGTGGGACTAGTGCTTTACACTCTTATTCAATTATTTATCCTTTCACTTGAGGTTACCGGTATATCGACCATGTTCTATTCCTATCTTCTTTAATTCCCATTTATTGTGTTATAATTCAGATATATTGTTGCTAGGATGTCGGGTACATTTCTTTTATTCCTTGCATCCTATTATTTGATTAGCTAGCGATATTCTTCTATGTGACAATTGGTTTGTACTTGAGTTACTAGTTCTCCCATATTGTACTGTTTGCTTCTGAGACCTTTTCTTGTGCTCTATTATTTACTGCTTTTTTTATTGTTATGTACTCAGTGGGCCCTCGGAGCCTACTAGGTATGGGTTGGCAGCTTTTACTCATACTACACTTGCATATATGTAGATCCAAGTACAAGTTCTCATTCGTGATATACAGACAACTATTCTTTTAGATTTTATTCATATCGGATATTCGGGGGACTTATGTTTTTGGTTGATCTCCATTGTATTTCGTAGACATCTTTATATTTCACTTACTTCAGTTTTATCATTCTGTACTTAGTGGTTCATTTGACAATGATACCGGATTTTGGGTAGATTATGTTATTCTTTAAGACTTACACAAATTATTATTTTATGTTGACTTTTTATATACTTCCACATGAAATGTAGTAGTCGTACGCTTTGCCTTCGGACTATTGGGTTTTGCTTTCCTAATGGTGGTATAGTACGTTCCATGATGATCCGCGAAATTAGTTGGTGATAGATCAAAAGGTTTGTACCTGACAGACTTGTGAAGTTACTTTCTGTAACCACTAACTATTTATTTTGTTGACGATCTTTTCTTAATAGGTACAATAGCATCGAGATATGAAAATTGAGCTCCTACCAAAGGAGTTACTATAGATTTATTAATGGAGGACATCATTAATATCACTCATTGGATAGATTCAATTAAAATGGGTTTGTCAACCACTAATTGTAGAGTTAAAAATGCTGAGGGTGGAATGAGAGGGAGATCTCCTTAAGTATTTGAGAAATCAAGTAAGGTTGGGATTGTTCACAATGGGACCGCTATAACCATGATCCCTGGCCTATCTTAACCATTATTTAATCCTACCACTAAAAGGAATACCCACAAAAATTCGAGAACCAGAGGCATGAAAATTTAATTCATCTAAATGTTTCCTGAAACCTAGCTCTTTATCCACAAGAACCACATATCCTACAATCCCACTACTTATCAAATCTCAACCTATAGAAATGAACAACTAAGGGTCATTTATTTGAAAGGTTATCATGAGGAATATAAGGAAAATTGTGGTGGTCAAGTGGATATATAGAGGAAACAAAGGGAATTTATCAATCGAGTGGTGATAAAGCAGATAGAATGTATAGGAAATTTCAAGGAGGAAGGCATGGAGTTCACCAGGACCATGGGATTGAAGAACACCTAGGGATAACAAGCCATGTGAGGAGCAAAGAGACTGTGGAGGACCTGATCACCAGATCAACTCTATAAAAGTAACTCTTCCAAGTCTTAAGAGGTAGTGATCTGGAAGAGTATCTACAATGGGAGAATCTATTTGATTAATTATTTCAAACGAATGAGACGCCTTATGTAAAGAAGTCCATTGATTCTGTTGCATAATTTTAAGGGTTTGCTTCTATTTTTTTGGATATCACAATGGAAAATATAAGTGACAAGGGATTTAAAGAAATTCCTATTTGGATTACATTGAAAACCATGATGAGCATGGATTACCTCATGAATTGTACAACCAAGAGAAACTCAGGAAGATCTATATGTTGAGAAAAGGGTCTAAAGTTTTAGAGGAATGTCATGATGAGTTTAAGAAGTTGAAAATGAGATACAAATTCATAAAGGATGATGCTTATTCCATTAGTCGATTTATATCTAGATTGAACAAAGACATTGGGTCAGAATTAAGACTTCATAAATTCCCAACTATAGATGACATGGTTGAGGCATCTACTGAAGTTATAAAGGGAATAAAGATAAAAGAAAGCCAAAAAAATGGATATTCCAATTCATGGATAAAGGTCATAGAGGTTGATCAATCTATTTCTAATGTGACAAAACCTAAAAAGTTAATTCCAGTTTCTAAGAAATCATTTGAGCAGAATATGATAAGTCTGTTTAGTTGACCTGTGGGGTTGTACTTTCTTCAAACTTCAGGACTCAAGATCAAATTTGTCAGTATGGCCCCTAAGGTCAATAGAATGAACCGTACTTTGCAATCGTGATTTTAGGGCAATTAGTTCATCTCTATTAACATGCTAAAGGTAAAACCATGAGCCATGGTGTTAACAATATGTGATATACTATGGCTCGTGGTATCACTTCTACAGGTGTGAAACTTTTGATTTCCCAGATATTTCCATACCTATACAATTGAACACATAAATTACACTATAACCCAAAATCACCCTATCGCTTACAAATTACATGTATAATTCTATGGTTTCCTCCTAAGTAGCACCTAATTTAGTGTTGCGCCATGATGCAAATTACTTCAATACTCATACTTTCTCAAGCATGAGCTCCTCCACCACCTTTACCTCTTTCATAGCTCCAAGATAGAACTTCACCCATTTTCCGTTAACCTTAAAGTGATACCATCCTTCATTTCAAGCTCAACTGCACCATGAGGGAATACCTGTGCCACGGTAAAAGGGCCAGACTATGTAGAACTTATCTTAGTCAGAAATAAGAAAAGTCCTGAATTAAACAATAAGACCCTATCACCAAGACTAAAACTCCTTTTTATGTATATTCTGATGATGGTATAGTTTCATCCACTTGTGCAATGTAGCATTATCATAAGTTCTCAATCAAAACCCATCAAGAATGTTCAGCTAATCAAGCCCAAATTAAGAAACTTTTTTTATGTATAAGTTTAACCTC
This sequence comes from Withania somnifera, assembly GCA_039654485.1. Taxonomy (NCBI): domain Eukaryota; kingdom Viridiplantae; phylum Streptophyta; class Magnoliopsida; order Solanales; family Solanaceae; genus Withania; species Withania somnifera. The sequence goes on along the minus strand of JBDJHY010432300.1, from coordinate 14,154 downwards.
TTTAAGGCCCACATGACCTTATACTCAAGCTCGATTGGAAGGTAATATGCCTTCCCATATACTAGCTAATACAGAGACATCCCAATGGATGTTTTTTATGCAGTTCGATCAGAGAATTATCCAACTCGTGAGACCAATCTCTCCTTGTGGCATTGAAAGTCTTCTCCATAAAAACCTTGATCTCATGATTGTAAACTTTCACTTACCTAATAATGTCGGGATGATATGGAGTAGAAACTCTATGATTGATCACATTATTAGAGAGCAAAGCACCGAATAACCAATTATAAAAGTGATAGCCTTCATCATTAATGATAGCCTTTGGGGTGTCAAATTTGGCAATATATTTTCTTTAGTAACATAGTAACACTCTTTGCATCATTACAGGGTATAGACACAACCTCCACCACTTCGAAACATAATCTACTACTAGAAGAATATACCTCATCCTATGTGAAGTCACAAGATTCCCCATAAATTCCACAACCCCAAAATAAAAAAATTCCAGCTCTACAATTACAGTTGAGGTAAGTTCATGCCTCCTTGAAATTCCTTCATGCCTTTGACAATGATCACAAGTGATCACAAGGCTTGACATAACCCTGTGAATCTTGCTAAATTATGGGCCAATAGTACCTACACTACAGGAATATGCAGGTCATATGGATACCACTATGGTGACCCCCAACAATAGACTCATGTAACGCCTCTAGAATACTCATCATTTCCTCTTTCACGACACATCTAAAAATCAATCCATTAGCCCAAACCCTAAATAAATAGGGTTCATCACAAAAATAACTTTCTCATATCACACATAAATTTCTTCATCTGGTAGAAATTCATTTCAGCTAGCATAATATTAGAAATAATGATATTGGAAAATATGCATAGCATGGTATCAAATACCACGATGAAGTATGGAGCTGCACATCTAGAAAGGTATCATTAATTTCAATTCCTTAAGACTCAACATGCCATTTCTCTAGCCTAGATAGATTGTCAGCCACGTGATTGTTTTCCCCATTTCGGTCTACCACTTAAAATTCAAATTCTTGAAGTAAGAGAATCCATAAAATTAGCATTGGCTTTGCATATTTCTTCCTTATAATGTACCTTAGGGATGATCTATGTGATTACTTTTTTGTTTAGAAAATAAGGCATAATGTTATCAAAAGAAAACACTACATCAAAAAACTCCTGCTCTGTCAACATATAAATTATTTGTGCATGATTCATCAGTTTGCTAGAATAGCCTATTGGATGAAAAACCTTTCTCCTCTTTTGGCCAAAGACAGTATCTAGAGCCAATCTATTAGCGTCACATATCACATCAAAGGGATGTGACCAATCAAGCACTATCACAAGAGAAGATATCAACTTCTCCTCAAGTAATTCAAACACCTTAATACATGCATCATCAATAAAGAATTTCACCTCTTTCTCAAAATATTAGCACAACTAATTTGAAATTATTAAGATTTCCTTGATAAATCTACCATAGAACCCAATACGTCCAAAAAACTTGTGAATACGATTTATTATAACCGAAGGAGGAATCTGGAAATGATTCCAACCTTAGCTTTATCCACATTTATTACTTTGGCAGAAGTCTTATGCCTTAACACAATACCTTCACAAACCATGAAGTAGTATTTCTCCCAATTCAGTACCAGATTAGTTTGCTCACATCTCTCAAGAATTTTAGCAAATTGTCTAAACAAATATCAAATGAGTCCCCTAATACAGAAATTCATCCATGAACACCTCATCATATCTTCCACTATTTTGCTAAAGATGGACATGATGAATCTTTGGAAGTTTGTGGGTGCATTGTAAAGCCCTAATGACACTCTACTAAAAGTGTGTTGTATGTAGTAGTGAAGGTGGTCTTCTCCTGATCCTCTGGTGCAATAAAAATTTGGTTGTATCCATAGTATCAATTCATAAAGCAATATTAGCCTCTTCCAGCTAGTCTATCTAACATCTGGTCAACCAATGTAAGTGGAAAGTGATCCTTTTGTGTCCACTCATTTATTTTCCTATAGGTCATACACATATTCCATCTAGTCACAAGTCTTATCAAGATTAGCTCATTCTTCTCATTGTGGAAAACAGTGATTCCCCCTTTCATCGAAGCACATTGTACAGAGCTAACCTATTAACTATCATTAATGGGATATTTTAACCCATCATCTATCCACTTAATAATCTCCTTCTTAACAACCTCTTGAGTAGGTGGGTATAGAAGCCTTTAGAGCTCAACAATAGGTATAACATTCTGCTTTAAATATAGTTTTTGAGTGCATATATGGGGAGGAATCTCAACGATATCTGCTATGGACCATGTTATAGCCATGTGAAATCTCCTTAAGACAGAAGTAAGATCCTCAAACTATAGCTCTAATAAGTTAGTTGAAATGATTACTTGAAAGGTGTTCCCAAATCCTAGGAATATATAATGAAGATGAACAGCGAGAGCCGTCAATTCTAGAACAGGATGACTCTTTAATAGATGGTATTGTAGGAGGAGTAAACAAATTATTCTATTCCAGGTCCAACTTCTTTGGAGAATAATATATCACCCCTAGCTATTTAGTGCTTGCTCCACCTCAATGAAGTTAACAAATAAAGCTTGCTCTAGGTTTGTCATCACCGTAGCTAGAGTCTAAGTGACAAATATCACCTATGAAGTGCAATATCAACAATCTCGAATTTGTTAATCATATCTATAACAGAAACCACCCTTAGATCACTATGATGACTCATAGTGTTCAAAACATGAAAAGTGACCTCATGCTCATTCAGTCTGAATTTGATTTCACCTGGGTCCATATCATCTAGTTCTCTCGTAGTAGCAAGGAATGGTCTCCCAAGTATAAAGGGAACCTTAAAATAGATTTCGCAATATAGAATAATGAAGTCATATTGAAATATAAAGGATTCAACATTCACTAAAAAAATTATACAAAATCCCGATATAGACTTCTTGATAGTGCCATTAGCCATGAGTAACTTCATAGTAGTGGATATGGGCTAGTTATAAACCGCAAGCGGAATCAAATTAATGTTAGATCCAAGATCATACAATGCCTTAAAAAATCAGAACACTCCAGTTGTGTAAGTAATAGTAAAGGCATCAGGGTTTGCTTTCATCTTGACCAATGAACAAGAAGCAATAACACCACAATGGTGAAACTCATCCTAAGGCTCAAACAATCACCATCCTTTTCTTGGTGATGAGATCTTTCATGAACTTTGCATAACCTGACATCTACTCCAATGCCTCTACCAAAGGAATATTAATGGACAACTAATTCATTACACTTAGAGATTTGTGGAATTTTCCGTATTCCACTTTCTTCTTTAGGAATTGCGGTAGGGAGAAGGCCTAGGGATAGGCATGATCAACTTTGGAGCCTCCTTTTCCTTTCCCTTTTTCTATGCATGTCCATAATCAAAATGAAGTTTCACAACAATCTCACTTTTATCTTCTACTTTATTCTTCTCCATGACTTCACCCTTTATGTCAGCACCATCTACCTCAATCACTACATCACCACCAATATCGATAACAACTAGCCTAGTTGGGTCAGTAATTAATTTTCCACTCTAAGTAGTGATGGTTAAGATAAGGCCATCACTCCTACAATTGATAACAATGTCTCTTAATAGTTTACCTCTGCCCCTTGGGTTTAGGGAAGTATAAAGTTGGCCAAATTGTATCTCCAACTACTTGATAGCAGTGGAATGGTAGTCTACAAGATATGTAATATTGGAAAGTGCTTTTAATATCATTGAGCCTCCTATCTAAAGATTCAAAACACTTCAGTAATCGCTCAAGTAATTCCTCCATTTTTAATGAAGAATCACATTCTTCTCTTTCTCTGCCTATTGGGGTACATACAATCCTTCTTCTCTGTTATTATCATTCCTATGATAGTTGTCTCGTGGAGCTTTCCCTTTAGTAGAAACCGTATTGAAATTTTTCCTATCAACATCTTTATGATTAAGTGAAGCTGTATCTAGATGTATGATACTTCAAGGTCCCTCTCATCTTTTTTCCTTCATTGATTTGCAGAAATCACAACCGCATTATCTCCATCTCCCATATATGACTCCCTAGTGTTCCAAGATCTATTGGTTTTTGTGACTTCATCAATTCTCAGCAATGTATTCAAATGTTTGGACCATGAATGACACACCCATGATAGGTTCATCCACCAACTTTGTACCCCAAAATCAGTGCTCTATAGAACATTTACTTAAGATAGTCATCAGGAAGCCTGTGGTTAGGGAACTTCTTTAACTTGTTCTTAAACCACATCATGTCCCATATAGTGCTCCGCAAAGAGTCTGCCTAAAGTTGCTGATCCAATCCCTGAGTGAGATCGTATTAGAGAGTGGGAAAAATCTCTCTAATAATACATCTCTCAAATTTACCCAAATGGTAATATATCCCACTAGAGGCTCATCCATCCATAATATTGCATCATACGGAAGGGAACGGGGGAAAAAACTGAGGCAGATATCAGTTTGACTAACCCTAGGGATTAAGAATGACTGAAAAATTCCTTGAAAGTTAGTCAAATGCAAGTTGGGATCCTCCCAGCTATCCTTATAAAATACCCTTAAAGTTTAGCAATTGGATCATACTACTAGAAATGATGAACTTAGCTCCTTCTCTGAGTGGAAAGAGTAAAATTGCGTCGGAGCCTGTCATTGTAGAAATTGACACAAGGGTTTAGGTTTAATTGAGCCAGTTCTTCTAATTCAGTTGTAAGTCTAGCTTTATCTGAAGCTCTTGCTGCACCCAGTTGTTTGGGATTCTGCTCCATATTTTTTCAAGTACAGTTGATTTCAGGATTAAGAGGAAATAAAGGATCACCCTGGCTTTTGGTAGATGGCACAAACTACTTGTGAACCTGTGAAAAACAAAAACATCAAAGAAAAATAAATTTTGAGAAATAATACTATAATAAAAATAAATTATTAATAGACTACTTCAAGTCATATTCCTTGGCATCAGTGCCAAAATTTGATGTCACACAAAACAACACCGCTTTTTGAAGTGTAAAATGGTATCTATCAAATATAAAAGTCGACCTAGGGTTGGGGTTGATCCCATTGGGAATGCGATGAAATACCATCCACTAATACATTGTCTTTTTATAGTAAGTATTTCAGAAGTAAATTATTGCAAAAGTAAATTTGGGATTTTAGGTTTTATTGCAAAAGTAAATTTAGGATTTTAGGTTCAAGATTATAGCTTGACAATAATAAGTGAGAGAATTCTTTATGTTGTGAACCAAGATGGTGAAGACACTAGGATTGTTTTCCCCATAACTTCATAACTCCATAGATGTTCAGTACTGGCTTTCTATCCTAGTGCTATGTATGAAAAATCTAATGGTTACCTTCACCCAAGCGCCAGTAGGACAAAATCTGGTGACTTTATACTAATGTACTATAGGTCTCATATGCATTTCCAACCCTCGATTATTAGTCTCAAATTTAACCATCTCTACTATGTCTCAGGTTAATTAGATGGAATCTCCAAATCTCTTTTACATGTTATTTCCCTAGTATCTACCCCTGATAATGCCCAAACTACACTTCTTTCTGAAGTATAAATAGTCAATTGTAAAAATATAGAACCCAAATTGGTTTGGTTCAATCTCACAGGGAATAGGGTGTCGGATATACACTCAAAAATAGTAGCTAATAGTTAGTTCTTGTTTCTATCTAATAATAGTTACATCTATTCCATCGTGTCCTCACAAACATTCTGTCTATTGGGTCTCCATGTTCTTGTTCTTTAACCAATGAAGAATCAAATAGGAGGATTTGTCAGGTGAATCTTTTGTCTTCACATGATTTGTTTGTTCCATCGCCTATTTGAGTTGTTTTACCCAGTGTGACTCTTATTGGGAAACTGGGTTAGACGGTTCCTCTAGGAGTAGGTGAATAGTCTCTGCTTGTGTAAAAATAGCCCGTTTTCTATACAATGTCTTCAAGCTTCCTCATATTGACTTAACCCTGTAAATACTCAAAAATATCATTAGAACACTCAATCATTACTCAAGAACGTGCTCTATTTTTTGGGTTTTAAGTGCATAATATGACGTAAAATACCATCACATCAACACCCTCAACCCAAAACATTTGCTTGTTCTCGAGCAATAATAGAACCAGTACACATCAAACACTTTAAACATCTTTTGTACATATTTTATCTCAGCATAATAATTCATTAGGTATCACTTTATATTGGCTAACTGCATCTACCCACACACTGCAATTTTTCTAAATAACACATTGAAAGACCTTTCACAAGTATTATATGCCCTAAGCTACTGCATTAACTTATTCAAAATTGATCAAAGAATCAACTTGTTCTCATAGAAAGTAAGTCCAACACACAATGAAATTTTATCTTATATTGGGACTTGGAAAGTATCTTCTCACACTCAGAAAGAAATTAAATTACATACACAATAGCCATAAGCTTGCCCTTATCAATGACAACTTAGTTTTCAGTAAGATGACATGAATCATGTTAGGAGTTTGTTCGCCTTATAATGTTGGTTTAAGTTCTGGTAGGGCATTAGTTGGGAACTTAGTGACTGACTCAACTTTTTCCATCACCCTGCATTTCTTCTTCCATCATTTCTTCCTTTACAATCTCCTTTTCTTCAACAGTTGACCTTGAGTCCCTTTTTTTTTTTTGTACAACAAGAAATCTTCCATTTTTCTTTTCTTTCTATGATTTTTCTTTTGATTACTTTTTCAAAAACTGATGATTACCTTTCTTTCATTAGAGACAGGTTCATGGTAGCCACCCTCGACCTAAAGTTAAACTTTGGTTGAAAACACATTACTCACTACCGAGTTAAGGCCAAGATAGACTGATTAGCACTTGTTGTTTGTGGTGTTTTCTCCCTAGACACCCAAGAATTACGTTAAATTCCCATTTCTAAGTTCACAATATCCAATAGGGTATCAGGTCCATAACAAAAACCTCTTCCTTTCGATCTTCTCTTTTTGAGGGTACTTAAACAGTTTGGTGTTAGTAGATGTAAAATAGGTTTAACTTGGAAACTTATTAATTGGTTGGTGACTCTTTGAAGGATTTAGTGACTTATCAAAGAATGCTGGGGATCATTTTCATATCAGCCTACTTTCAACTTAGTTACAATTTGAATCAGAAAATTTCTAGATATCATATAAGCAAAAGATTACACGAAATTACTCTCTAACACTTGAAAATACATAGTTCTTTCAATTAAAACTCACTTAGAAGATGGCATAGAGAGATAAAAGTATAATTAATAGTAACACCCTTACTGTACCACAATTGTAGAATAACCTACAATTAATACTTGATGGTAACTAATAAAATAACAAAATGCTGAAATTGTTTATATAAATAGGTTATATGTTTAATTGAGTATATCCAAATGAAAAAACTAAAAGTACATCAAAGTAAATAATAAAAAATACATCAAAACATCAAAATAAACTTAACATGCCAATTCTCCAAGATAGCATGTCTGAGGGAAAATAATCTAGAAAAAAACCCTCAGGCATAACAAATAAAAAACAAGGTACATCCCTTCCCACAATAAAATGGTACATTTTCCTCACTCTACAACAGATAATCAATGCGATAAAAATAATAAAAGAGACTTGCAGTGCCCTTTGCCCTACTAGTCGGGTGCCCTACTGAAGTGCTCAGACTCGGATGGCATTGTACTAGCAAAACACCCACTATTTATACTTGTCGGTGATCCTCATTTAGCATAAATTTTCCTTAGATGCTTGCAGCACTCTTCCAAACCATCCACCTCATAGAGGCTACCCTGCTTCTTTTTCTTCTTTTTCTTTCTTCCACACTCCACCTGGTCTCACCACCTGGCATAACAGCCTTCCCTTTGGATTACATCTCTGCCAGAATCAATATTAGGTCCTAATCGTCAGAATAGATGGGATCCACTGGTTTTGGGCCTATGAGATAGTGACCCTATGTCAAGGTAGTAACATCAATGCACAACCGCTTCAACTCAACCTAATATATAGACCATTTTTTTGGTCTTATGAGATTGAGGTGCACATTTATGCATTCTTCCATGATGTCAATTCTTTCCTGCATGGTGTCATACAACTTCAAAGCCATCTTGATTTTACGATCCATCAGCAGCTCTACCTCTACTGATAACACCTCTAACTAGTCTTATTGTTTTTCACCCTTTAACTAATCTTGTAAAGTTGTCCGAGGTGAAATTGAACATGGATAGCGGCGGACGATCGATAAGATAACTGGGGGTAGGACTTATGATCCCGAGGCACTAGAATCCCTGTGTATAGTAGGGACAAAAATAGCATATGTAGAGTCTGTGCCCATTTGATCCTCGGACCCTGTTCTAGCAGCAGATGTGGTTGTACCTTTTTTCGTCTTCACCTCCAACTTTGAAAGATATTTTGACCTCTCCACATCATATGCCTTTGGGGCATCAGCTCCCAAATCAGTGCCAGGTATGATAGGTACCTTGGCCTGCTAAAAAAGTTTATTAATTAAGCAAGAATAAGAATAGGGTGCATTAGGAGTTATTTGGCTATCCGACGACCAAAGTTCAATTTATGCTTGAAGACTAGGCATGCAACCAACACTACATATTCATTTTTCAAATTGTCGGCACTTGTTGTCTTAATTCGCATCCTATATAGCCCATAAGAACTTAACAATAAATCTTAGTGTTGTGGTCTGGATGGGGAGGCGGGGATTGTGTAACCAAGTTGGCTCTATATCTTTCAAGACCCGAGCAAACCAGTATCGTTGGGTCTTTAAGTAAGCATATCTATAGACGTAGTCAGGATGGTCAGCAAGAGCATTATATTCAGGGCTGAATAAGATTCATTTTATGGTTTCAGTTGATATATCGACGGGTACTCATTGAACATTAATAGTGTCCAGGACTCCCAACTCTAAAACTTTTTGGCCCTTTGGAGTGATTTGTTGCAGTATTTCTTTGTAGTTTGCATAAAACACATGAACTAGAGTTGGATAATAATGGCTCGGTGGCATGTTTATTCACTCAAGATGATAGTCTCTGAATACTCTCTCAATTTTCAGATAATCAGGCAAGTGGCCTGTGACAATCCAAGCTTTTTCTGTAATGCTCCACCAAAATTGGCCCTTAGCATTTGTGAACATCCCCTCGGCAAAAATTCTATTTGACCTATGCACGGCCCATAGAGACTCATCTCGAAACCCTAGATTTTTTCTCTTTATCACCTGGTATATGTATCCCTAGAGGTGAGCCACGGGAGTTTCGACTGGTGTAGGGTTGGTTCTTTGAGCGTTGCAGCTGCTACTGCTGCTATCCTTAGATGAACTCTGAGACTCACCTCTACGCTCCTCATCAGACAATGAAGTTGATACTTGAGTAGGTCTGGACGGTGTGTTGGCTAGGAGAGATTGACAGTGTGACACCTACTATCCAAGGCTGGGATCCTCATCTATTAATCCCAGGTGACACCACTGCATTGACGACCGCCTCTGCATTGGGGTAATTTTGAAGCCATAAGTACCTTAATAGAAGCCAAATGTTATAAATCATGTCAGGAAAATAAACACATGTATGTGAAATAGTACAAGATGGGAGGACTGGGCAAGCCTTCTTAGGATAAATGATTCACCTTCTCAACTATCTATTTTGGAAAGTTGAATAGATGGAACGTCAGATATAAGACAATTCGCCTGTTGTCCTATTTGAGTTTGGTACAATGAAAACCTCTTAAACAGTGTGATCTTAGTAATGTGGTATGTCCAGATGTTTCGTCTGCCAGGAGACGATTTGCCTGACTATCTGCCTGGTAATGCACCAACTTCCTAATACTCAAAATTCACCCAATACTCATTTTATTAATTCTGTCTAAGTCCTTATATCAAAGCAAACCAACACTTCAATTGCATATTGTAAATTGAAACCAATGACTACAAGTACTAGGGATAAGAGTTACAATAAAAAATATCATCACTACAAGGTAATGAGTTACTAAAGAGTTACTTGCCTATGATCAAGAAAAGTTAGTAAATATGATCTAGGAATTATACTTACAAGCTTACCAGTGAAAATTTTGACAATCACATGAAAACTTAAGCCTTAGGTTTCAGCAACTGAGTTGAGTTGTAGACTTTGGTGTAAAATAATCTACCAAGAGCAAGACAACCTGTAGCAGACAATTTCTTAATGGCAGAAGGTGGACTAGAACGTGAATTAGTGGGGAAAAGATTGAAGTTTGATGTTGATGGAAAGTTTTCATTTGAAATGAGAGGGAACTGATCCATCTAAGGAATTATATACCCTTTTTATCGGATTGGGTCGGGTAGGGTCTGATTATTAAGACCTGATATTGTATATTAAAGAGCAGCTAAAACAGTTGAATATGCGAGCCGTATGTCATAGGTTCATCCAAAAGACAGTCTGAGGCCACCCCACTATACAGTGAAGTCCAAGCCAGACAGTTAGCTTGGCGATTCGTCTAGTATAGGGCAGATCGCCCAATTCACCGTCTGACTAGAATGGCCCTTAGTTAAATTTTTCACCCTATAAAATAAACAATATCTACTTATGATCATATAATACACTCTAATAATATTAAATAATTAACTAGAAATCAACCAAAAAAAAAATCATCATAAAATAAAGAAGGATAGTAATTTAGGTTGCCTCCTAATAGCACTTGATTTAATGTCATGGAACGATGGTTATCTCTAAGTCTTTAGACTTTTTCCTTGTTAGGGATCTGCACAGTATCATTGGATAGTGTTCCAACTCTTCACTAGTTTAGCAATCCGGATAGCTGCCCCATTTGAAATTTCGATTGCCTGATTGAGGCCGTGTAAGAATCAACCCTCTGATTGATGTTTGAAACCTTGATGTTGATGGATTAAAGGCTATCATTACATAGTTCTACTTTATTCAGCACCTTCTCTAGCATCTCTTCTATTCTAAAGGTGTTCCCCTCCTTTTCGCATTATCCTGGAGGCATGTAAACTCCATTCCAGTTCTTGTTGAACACCTCCCTTTCATTCCAACCGCATTGCTCTTTATCTCAGTAGGATCTTTTTTCATTGAAGTACTCGTGGTTGTAGTTCCAACCTTGGGTTCCATGTTGGAACCCCCCTGATTTTTTAGGTACGTAGCCTCTTCATCCGAGTCAGAATCATTAGCTCTGTAGGGTTCTTTCTCACAAGACGTGATAGCTTTGACTCTACTGTATTTACCCCCAAGTAGTTTATTAGAAATCAGACTAATATGTGTCTTTAGATAAGCTATATCTATGTATTTCTCATCCTCTCTTCGGCGTTGCTCTACTGACATGACATAACTCATTGCCTCAAAAGATATTTCATACACTATAGTATACCAGCCTCTTGTGTTCTTCATTACTGTGTGTAACTATTTGGACACCTATGTATGCATGCACATGTAGGACTATCCATTGATTTCGTCCACTACTATTTTTGATGGAGCATTCAGTGCACGTTAAAATATTTCCTTCAGGTAGTTATCTTCCAGGCCATATGTGGGGCATTACTTGATCGTCTTGTTAAAGCGTAGCCACACCTCATTAATAGATTTATCATGCCCTTTCCTAAAGTTTGTTATATCATCTCTTAGCACCAACATTTTGGTTGGGGAAAAAACCTTTCTAGGAAAGCCTCTTTCAGCTCCGCCTAATTTGCTATAGAATTGGGAGGTAGATCGTCGAACCACATTGTAGATTCGCCACTCAGTGATAATGGGAAAAGCCTCAGCCAAATAGTGTTCTAGCTCACTCTCTCCAAGTTATAGGACTGGTAAATGGATGTGAAAATTTTCAAGTGTATGTTCGAGTCCTCGCTAGTAATTTCACGAAACAAACCTTTCATAGTTAACAACTGAATCATTATGCTGGTGAAATTGAATTTGCTGCCTGGGGCTAGTGGTGGTATAATGAACGCCCTTGTTTCCCCAACCCATCATGGTTTGTATCATCATCATCCACATACACCTCGCGAGGTCTCAAATGTTGAGGCCTATGGGAAGCATCAAGATAGTTTACATGTTGTGCATATGCAGGGCATTGTTTAAGTTAAGGTAGAGCCAGATTATCTGGCCTATTGGTTCTCATAAATGTTCTTGATATCTTGGGATCGAATGGAAACAGAGGTATTTATTGACTCCAAGTGTTTTCCATGCATTACTTGTTTCCTGTAATAGACAATAACAATGCAAATGTGCAAAATAGAAATAAACCTAACTAATAGTAACTATACTTAGACTTTACCAAGAACTGTATTCCCCGACAATGGTGCCAAAATTTGATAATTCCCAAACTATACTTCCTTTTGGGTATAAGTGGTCTTTTATCAAAATATAGAACTCAACTAGGTTGGGGTCGATCCCACAGGGAATAGGGTTATGGATATATGCCCAATCATAGTAACTAATAATTAGTACTTGTTTCTAGTGATAAATGGAAAGTAAAAAGGGGGATTTGTTGTATTGCAATATTCATTGTTAGTGTGAGTGATTATTGATTGAATCAAGTGTATTATTAACCTAGGTTCATGTTCACCAGGCTAACCCAACCTTTGGATTGTAATCTTTACATTCTTTCATAATCAGTTCTACATGTAGAGTTACGTACAAACATAATGCTATTTACTTAAGTGTTTCTCAACCTTTAATCCTAAGTAAATCTCTTTTACACTATGTTAGGTTGTAAATAAGAACATTGTATTTATCGAAACAACTCAAGACAATTACTCTTGTTACAGCAACAACCATTGACGAGGATTAACGCCCTAAATTTTGTTGCATAATCTCAACTCCTAGTTTTATCCATAGGGATAGTGATAGTTAAACCTAGGAGTGTTTTAGTGTTTGCAACCACAAAAAGTCATTTATTACATAAAGATTATTTTCATACGATAGAATAGATGTAACAACCTATGTAGATTACAATCCTAATGCATTTTAACCCATGGAACCCATAACCCTAGAGTTGTGGTTTATGCCACTATTGATATCATCCTACAATAATGAAACTGTAAAGTAATGAATAACATACCACAGAAGTAAACGTTGAATTGATTGTAGATTAATGATCAAAAGAATACAACACTTGTGTTCTTGGAAGAATATGGGTATCAAACCCTAAAAGCAGAAGTCTCTCTAATTATTTCTCTCTCTAAAGTATATGTCAGCAATTGCGTAGAATTTCCTCTCTTAAAACTATGTTAAATTTGACTTTTATAGAGTATGGGTGTAAACGAAATAACATAAACTCGGACTGAGGCTTCATTTAGCTTGGGAGAAATCTCAGGTGAATCGCCTGGTGATAGATGGACGGTCTGGTCTTCCGTCTATCACCTCCTATGTCTAGTGCATTTTTAATTGGATGTTTCCTTTTTGGGAGAAACGTCTCCTCACAGATTTGTTCATTTGTTGCATCACCTATTTGAGTTGTTTTACCTAGTGTGACTCCTGTTGTGCGGCTGTGAGTAAGAGAATGATCTCTCGCTTATGTAAAAATTTCCCATTTCCTGTACAATTGCTTCAACCTTCCTCACATTGATTTAACCCTATAAATACTCACAAAATGATTAGAAAAAAATGTTATTACTCAAGAACATGCTCTATTTTGGGGGTTTTAAGTGCAAAATGTGACGTAAAATACTGTCACATCAACCACCTCCTAGAAAAGTAAAGAATATATGAGATTTCTTAACATTGGAAACCCCAAGAAAATAATAAAATTGAAGAACCCTACACTAAATGCATTAACTCATTCAAGAAATGCTAATTGTACCTAAACCTACTTTGGTAATCCATGATGGCTCCCACAACACTTGTTTTGGGCTTTAACTACTTATGCTTATTTTTTGACACAAATGATAGTTATAGATTTCATAGTAATCATACTTATTATGATGAAAAATAATATGTATTGTATTATATGCTCAAAATAATAAGAGAATACATAAAATAGTGTAGTCAGAGTTTTTAACGAAAAACTGTAATGGCCCTTAAGGTCATTTATGATAAATACGCAGTGTCTTGCATCCTAGGGAATTTCGGTAGTTTCCCCAAGTCATTTATG
>JBDJHY010432193.1:965-17831 GCA_039654485.1 Withania somnifera | reverse complement strand
TCACGACGTGATCCCTATCGTGATCAGTGCATTTTTGCTGGAATTTCTTCTTTACTTCTTGACTTGCCTTTTCTTCACTAGTTTTCTTTCATATTTCCATAATATCTTGAAAAAAAGCTGCTAATCATATTAGTTAGAGTTATTTCCATATATTCACTATAAAACCATCACATACTATACAATTATTCTAAAATAAGGCTAGTAAATACGAGTTAAGTGGCTTTTCGGTAGGTAAAACTGCCTATGATCATCCATCTACAAGGTCATAGTACAATTAGTGGGGTTTACTCCATGATTTGTGAGATGGAATTGAAGAGGGAGGCTTGCCTCCGATTGGGCTAAGGATGTGATATTATACCTAGTAAGGCTTAGATGGATTTTGATTGATTGTTGATACACTTGTTGAGTTGACTGAAATTCCTCGATTTTATTACTATTGTTGATATGAGTTAAGTAAATCATTGAGTATTAACACATCAAGCTGAGTTGATTGGTACTAGATTGTTGACATTGTCCTAGTATCTACTGGGTTATTAGACATACTCTGTTTTGAGGTTTCATTTTGAGTTCTGGTTTAGTACTTATTATTGTTACCATCCCTACGCCCTATATCTATCATTTTCTTTTCATTATAAATTCCTGTTATAATTTGATTTGCAGCTTGTAGTCTAGAGAAATGTGGTTAGGATGATTGGTGTAGTGGTGACTTCTCATTATTTTATTTTAGTGTCGAGCCAAGGATACTTGCTAAGTGTCTGTTGTTTATTTGGTACTCACTCTATACTTTTGTAGGTTTAGGTAAGGAGCAGTTTGATCACTTTTTCGTTCCGATCAGGTCTAAATCTCTATGTTCAGAGAGTCAGGGTA
The DNA here is from genome assembly GCA_039654485.1 of Withania somnifera. Taxonomy (NCBI): domain Eukaryota; kingdom Viridiplantae; phylum Streptophyta; class Magnoliopsida; order Solanales; family Solanaceae; genus Withania; species Withania somnifera. The sequence continues at coordinate 16,964 of JBDJHY010432193.1, read as the reverse complement.
GTTGTTTGCTATCCGACAGATGCCCAAACTCTTATATTATGTATTAAATCCTGATTGAGGATCAGTTACATTGAGACTTTGTATTTTATTTTTTCTATGTATTCCTTGTTTATATGATTTTACATTGTGACACCAATTTCTAGGCTATTTTATGGATAGACTTTTTACCTTGTACTCTTTTAGTTTTGTTGGTTTATTCTTTTCCGCATTTTTCCATATAGATTGTACATGATTACTTGTCTTGGTGGGTTTAGGAAAGTGCCATCACGGCTTGAGATTTAAGTCTGTGACAAGGTGGTATTAGAGTCTAGGTTCAATGGGTTTCACATATGTACAAGCTAAGGTTTAGTATTGTCTCGTGGATCAGTGTAGAGACATCTGAACTTATCTTCGAGAGGCTACAAATATTTAGAAAATTATCCCATTATTGTTTCACTCTTATCGTACGTTGTTTGTCCGTATGGGTTCGTAAGTCCCTGATCTTTCTTGGGTATGTTTCCTCCAATTGGGATTTCATGGTGTGTCTTTGATGTGTGACTTAATATTAGAGATGAAAAGTACATATGTAAAGGGTAGGTATCCGTACTTGGACTATTTTATGACTTACTGATCGATTGAGCAAGGTCATTGTTTCTACTATGCACCTTGAGAATATTTGTATTTGAAGATAGAATGAAAGGGATAAAGGACTTTATGAACACCTAATTTCTTCGGTCAAGTTATTCATCAAAGGGAGTGATCTAGTGATGTACGTGATAACCTTTGATATTGCAATTCGACCTTTTATGGGTGGACTACTTAGTATATTATGAGGATGGTGTTACCCTAACTGAAGTTAATTCCTACTAAGTTACCTAAAATGAGTACGTCAACGGGGGATCAGTAGTTTATTATTTAAATGGATGGTTATATCATTGATAATATGAAATGATCGAAGTACTGGAGCACCAACATATTGGCTAGAAGAACAACAAGTATGGTAAGTTATAGGAAAGCTTCTCTTATATTGAGTTTTGAGGTGGTATGGCTAGTTTGAGTATTTTTATGAGGAGTATTCAACTTGTCCTATCTAATAAGGATTTGGAAAATAATATTTTAAATGGTTTCAATTTTATGATGCCACCATTGCAGTACATGTTCATATGGCTTGGTTTTAATGGTTGTTAGGGTTCCTCTATTTTCGTCACTGCAGCCTATGTTATTGAAGCCTTGATTTACTTATAGAAATGTGGGTTTTCTGCAGTTGTCATCGTAGTGCTTTTTGGATGGAGGCCTCAGTCATAGTGATTACTGGTATCATTCCAATGTTCCATTGACTGATATCAGAATTATTTGATCCTTGGATCTACATGTTCTATATGCCTTCAGATTTTGTTGTTAGATTTGATATGTCGAACGATCCTTTACCAGTTTCCTTGCATGTTCCTACACCCGTAAGAGAGTTTTTAGTGGTAGATCAGGTGTACCAATCCTATTTTATTTATGTTGTAGGGTATGAAGCTTATGTGGACTTGATACTTCTTAACATGCTAGAATTTGATGTTATTCTGGGTATGGATTAGTTTTCTCCTCACCATGCAGTCTTGGATTGTTATTCCAAAAAGGTTACCTTAGATATGCCGGTTATTCCTATGATTTAGTGGAAAGGTTCTAAGGGTTTTTATCTTAGTAGGGTAATTTTTTTTTTATGCATGCCCAGAGGATGATTGATAGAGGTTGTTTCTCTTATTTGGCCTTCATTAGAGACACTAGCATTGATACTCCTCCTTTAAATTTTTTACTAGTTGTTTGTGAGTTTCATAATGTCTTTCCTTCTGATCTTCCAGGAGTTCCCTCTAATAAGGTCATCGATTTTGCTATTGATTTGAATCCAGGCACTAAGCCTATTCCTATTCCTCCATACCGGATTTCTCCGTCTAAATTAAAGGAATTGAAAGAGCAGATTCAGGATTTTCTTGATAAGGGGTTCATTAGATCGAGTATGTCTCTGTGGGGTGTTCCTGTTTTTCATAAATAAGAAGAATGGATCTATAAGGATGTGTACCAATGACAGACAACTTAACCAAGTTACTGTCAAAAGTAAGTACTCACATCTTCAAATTGACGACTTATTCGATCAGCTACAGGGTGCTTTAGTGTTTTTGAAGATTGATTTGAGGTCCCTTTATCATCAGCTGAAGATTAGGGCATCATAAGTCCCTAAGACAGCTTAACGTACCCTCTACGACATTATGAGTTTCTTCTTATGACATTAGGACTAACTAATGCCCCCTTTGTATTCGTGAAGCTAATGAATGGAGTGTTCTGGTTGGACTCCTTTGTAATTGTCTTTATTGATAATATTTTAGTATATTTGAGTAGTGAGGACCATATTTAGCATTGATATTAGTTCTCCAACGTCTGAGAGAGGAGCAATTGTATGCCAAGTTCACTAAGTGTGAGTTTTGGCTTAACTGGTATTATTTCTTTAGGACACGTTGTGTCCAAGAAGGGTATTTTGGTCGATCCATCTAAGATTAAGGCAGTTCGTGGTTGGACGAGGACTATTTCCCCTATGGAGATTCGTAGCTTCATTGGCTTGGCAGGGTACTATCAAAGGTTTTTTCAGGGGTTTTCTTCTATAGCGGTTCCATTGACTCGGTTAGCCCAAAAGAATGTTTCTTTCAGTGGTGGGATGAGTGCGAGGACAATTTTTAGAGGCTTAAGGCCTTATTGTCTTCAGCCTTAGTGTTGGCTTTACCTATAGAGGTTGAGCCGTTCACCATTTATTATGATGATTCTCTGGTTAGTTTGGGTGGTGGGTTGATGTAAAAGGTTTTATCGCTTATGCTTCTAGACAGTTGAAGACTCATGAGAAGATACCCTATATATGATCTTTGTGTTGGCGGTCATAGTGTTTGTGTTGAAATTATGACATTATATTTTTTATAGGGTTCATTGTAAGGTGTTCACCTATCAAAGAAGTTTTCAGTATATCTTCAATTGAGGGATCTAAATTTGAGATAGCGATGGTGGATTGAGGTGCTAAAGGATTATGATATAAATATTCCTTACCATATGGGGAAACAAATGTTGTAGCTGAAAGCTTTGAGTAGGAAATCATCTAGTATAGGTAGTCTTGTTTCAATTATGGGTGAGATGTGACCTTTATGTTTAGATTTTGAAAATAGTTTGGTTTTCTTGCAGATTTCAGATGATGGAGGTATCCTTTTTTCTGTTGAGTCTCGTTCTTCTCTCATGGAGCAGATTAAGGAAAAATGGTCCGAGGAATAAAGATTGTGTATTAGTAAAGATAAAGTATTGAGGGGAAAGGCAAAGGAGGCTTTTCTTGACTCAGAGGGTATGTTGAGGATTGGTAGCCAGATATGGGTGCCCAAGATTGGTGACTTGACTAACTTGATTATACTAGAAGCACATAGTTTAAGGTATTCCTTTCATCTAGGAGTGACAAAAATGTATCACGATTTGAGCCAATATTATGGGTCGTATGGAATGAGAAAGGTATAGATGAGCTTTTATCTAGATACTTAACTTTCAGAGAGTTATTTTGAGCATCAGAGGTCAGGTAGAGTATACCAGAGGATGCAATTCCTTTGTGGAAATGAGAGTGGATCACCATGGATTTCATTATGGGTTTGCCTAGGACCGTGGGCGGATATGATTCTATTTGGATTTTTGTGGATTAATTGACTAAATCTTCCCATTTCTTTCCATGAAAGTTGATTATTCGACTGAGAAGCTAGCACAGATTTATCTCATTCAAATTATACGGTTACATGGTATCCCTATTTCTATCATTTAGGACCAAGGTTCCTTATTCACTTTCAATTTTTGGAGAGCCTTACATAATGGATTAGGCACTCAGCTTGATATGAGTACATCTTTCACCCTTCAACTGATGCTCAATTTTATTGAACTATCCATGTTTTGGAGGATATGATCCGTGATGGCATGATTGATTTTTGAGATCATTGGGATAAGCATTTGTCATTAGTGGAGTTTTTTTATAACAACAACTATCACTCCAGTATTCAAATGGCACCTTTTGAGGCATTGTATGGTAGGAGACATTGGTCTCCGATTGGTTGGTTTGATGCATTTGAGGTGAGACCCCTTCATACAGACCTACTTCTTGATGCTATGAAGTAGGTTTGAGTTATTCAAAGCTGATTGTTAACATCTTAGAGTAGGAAAAAGAAGTATACTGATAGGCGAGTTTGACCCTTAGAGTTTATGGAGGGTGATCCTGTTATGCTAAAGGTGTCACCCATAAAGGGTACGATGAGATTTGGGAATAAAGGAAAGTTTATCCCTCTATTCATTGGCTCTTTTGAGATCTTAGAGCGAGATGGAGAGGTGGACTATAAGTTAGCTTTTCCACCTAGCTTATCTGTGGTGCATCCGACCTTTCATGTTTCTATGCTTCAAAGTACATTCCTGATGATTCTCATATTATTCATTATGAGCCCATGACATTGGATCCATATTTGACCTATGAGGAGGAGCATATAGCGATCTTAGACAAACAGGTGAGAAAACTGAGGACCAAGGAAATTATTTTGATAAAGGTTTAGTGGAAGCATCACCCAGTTTCAGAAGCCACGTAGGAGATTAAGTATGATATACATGCCCGATATCCATAGCTCTTTGGACTTTAGGTATTTTCTACAGCTTTATGTTCGGGGGTGAATATGGTTTTTAGTGGTGGATGATTTAATGATACTGAAGGTCATTTTGGGCATTTCCCATAAATTTTTATTTTTACTCTTTCTAGAGTTGTCCTAGGTCTATATTTTTATATTACGGGGTCGAGTTAGGATTTGGAGCTAAAGAGTTCTAAATATTAGGTATTCCTTTGTATTTGGAGGCTTTTATATAGAGATAAGTGAGTTGTTGAGCCTTATCTTGAATCTAGGGCCTCAAAATGGAATTTTGTCAGTTGATTTAGTTCCAAAATGTAGAAATAGGTCTAGAAAGACCATCATTATTGATCCTATACTTTTCATGTTGAATATACCTCATTAGATGGGATAGCGTTGAGTTTTGAGGCAAAAAATTAATTTTGATCAATATTTGATAATTTAGCACCCGGATCTAGTTTTCGTCGATTTTTTGGATCCGGGAAGTAGAATTTGGTCTAGGGGAGAGTTTGTATAATGTTCCATGATTTCCATACTAGTTTTAATATTTTAGCTTAAAATTTGTAAATTAAAAGGGGTGTATCGGGTCACCGAGACCTCGGATGACCATTTTGATGATTCCAATATGTCTAATATATTTTTACACTCAAAATTCATATATAGTTTGTGTTCATAGGAATCCAATTGTTTTAGGGGCTTAAAAAAGAAAACAAAATGTGTTAAGTCTCTAGATAAACCCCACACAACGAGGTTAAATTCATTAGTTAAACCCCCACGACAAGGTTAAATTCATAACTTACGCCTTGTTCCACATTACTTAGCATGAGGGCTCTCCAAAATGAGTTTTTCCACCCCATTTTTATTAAGGGCATTTTGGGGGTTTTCACATACACCCTTGTTCATATAGGGGTTTTGCATGGTTTTTAGCTCATGTTACACCTCCCAAAACCCTTATTAAATATCATTTGAGATATTTTTCAATAGAGTAGCATTATATCATCCAAGTTTCAAGAAATCCAAGACCCTTAGTAAGCTTTTTACTCAAAATACATGATTTTCATGGGATTCTATATATAGGTTCAAAGTTACTTCTTATAATTTTCTTGAAACTTATTGGGTTCTTAAAACCCCATACTTTTATGAAATAAAATGGTGTTTAATCTATCCTTATAAACCAGGATTGTGATTTTTACATGAAAATTAAAATCTTCATTGCATGGGTGACTTGAATTTATATAAAGATTTTCCAAGTTTTGAAAGGATTTGGGGGTTGGTTTTTGGGACCCAAGTTAAGGCATGCATTATGGGTATTTATTATCAGGAGTCCTCATGGGTAATCATAATTATCTAGATTTTTTGGAGTTCGAGATATGACGTGAAGGCAAGGCACCTGTTTGATTTTCTCTTTCATTCTCTTAAGGCAAGTGAAACCTTGATCATTTTTCCAAAATTATAAGAGTTCTTGTTGTATAATAGCTTCTTGTAATAGGGGGTAATGGGGATTCATTAGGGTGTCTGTATGGTGTAGCTACTAAGGTTCAACCGTACACTAGCATGAAGCATGTCGGGTTAAAATCAAGGAATAAAAGTGAGTAATTGATTAGTGGAATTGTTGTTCTTATCGAGTAAGGAATAATATGGTCTAGTGGTATCCATGAGGTGTTGTTTTACATGTGATTTGTTCTTTACATGTGAATATGCCCATGAGAGACCTTAGTTGGATCGTTGTTATATTGTATTTGACTTAATTGCCCCAGTGGGGGCTTGTTGGCTTACTTACTCTAAATTTCCCATGTTAAATTGTATGTTTTGTATGGATTGATTGAGCATTATACCATTATCTTTTTCATGAAGACCTTGAGTGTCCCGATTATGCATGGATTCTTTTACCACTTATCGATATTTATGCTTGTGTATGGGCTTTATATACACGTTAAATTGAATGTTTTGTATGGATTTATTGAGTATTATACTAATTTGTCATGAATCCCTTGAGTGTCCCGATTATGCATGGATACTTTTACCACTTATCAATATTTATGCTTGTGTATGGGCTTTATTCTTCATAATCCTATGATATGCTTTAAAGTTTCCCATGTGACGACTTGTTGAATTATTCTTTATTGTTGTGCTATATTACATTATACGTTTGGTGATTTGACTATTATTGGATGTATGCACTTTAAACTGCATTTATGAGGGTTGATAATGAAATGCCACTCGGTCTTCGCCAACCAAGGGTTGAGATGATAGATTTGCCTCGTCTTTTCTAGTTGAGTCTGAGGTGATGGAATTGTTTAAGTCTCATCAGTTTATCTGATGTGACTAAACGGCCTAATCTTACCACCAAAATATGAGGTTACAGGTAGTACATGGCCTATCTATCCTCTATGGGACCGTCTTTGCCAACTGAGTTTGAGATGACGAATTTATCTAAATTAAACGTGTCTGAGGTAACAGTTTATACATGTCTTAGATAGTCTCGTGGGTCCTAATCAAACTCGGATAGTGGAAGGTGTGTACGGTAAGCGATTACTATAGTGATATTTATTTGTATATGCTTACTGAAAATAAAGAGCTTGGAAGTAATACAGAGTGAATGAAAATTCCCTTATTATTGAGTTGATATGAATATCTCAGAACCTATCTTACGAGTCCAACTTTCGGTTGCGTTGGATATACCCATCCTACTCTGACTGGACTTATGAGGTAGGGACTGAAATGCTTGATAGACTTTATAATGGTATTGGTGATAGCCTAATCATTTCAGAATCTATCATACAAGTCTATCCCTTAGTTCCGTCGGATGTAATCTTCCTACCACGACTAGACTAGTGTGTTATAGACTGGGATGGACACTAGACCCAAGTATCATTCTTTTGATTAACTTGGAGTATTCTAGTTAGTATCTACTTCACGAGTCTGACTCTCAATTGCGTCAAATATACCCTTCCTACCGTAATTGGACTTATAACGTAGGAAGTAATGATGCATCATAAACTCTATCTATGAGGCTATAGTACGATGAGCGAGGTATACTCCGTGAGTTGTAAGATGGGGTCAAGGAGGGAGGCTTGCCTATGGATTGGCCAAGGATGTGCTATTATACCTTGTACGACTTATATTGATTTTGATTTATTGTTGATACACTTGTTGAGTTGACTGAAATGCCTTGGTTTTATTACGATTGTTGATATGAACTGAGTAGATCATTGAGTATTAATACACTGCTGAGTTGATTGGTACTGCATTGTTGATATTGTCCCAATATAGACTGGGTTATTAGAGATACTCTGTTTTGAGATTTCATTTTAAGTTCTATATTAGTACTTATTATTGTTACAATCCCTACGCTCTATATTTTTCATTTACTTTTCATTATAAATTCCTGGTTATGACTTGATTTGCAGCTTGTAGTCCAGAGAAATATGGTTGGGATGATTGTTATAGTGGTGATTTCTCATTATTTTGTTTTAGTACTAAGCCAAGGATACTTGATGAGTACCCATTGTTTATTTGGTACTCACTCCCTTACTTTCTACACTTGTGTAGGTTTAAGGTCTGAAGCAGTTTGACCACTTGTCAATTCCAATCAGGCCCGAGTCTTTGAGTTCAGAGAGTCAAGGTAGTTGTTTGTTATCCGGAAGATGCCCCAGCTCTTATATTATGTATTGGATCCTTATTGAGGATCCGAAACATTGAGACTTTGTATTTTTTTTGGCTATGTATTCCTTGGTTAGAAGCTTGTACACTGTGACACCAATATCTGGACAGTTTTATAGACAGATTTTTTAACTTGTATCCTCATTTATTTTTATTGGTTTATTATTTTCCATATTTATCCTTATATATTATACAGGCTTACTTGTCTAGGTGGGTTTAGGCAAGTTCTATCACATCTTGGGATTTTGAGTTGTGACACGCAGGCTCGTAATGCCCATTTTAACTCATATCTTAACCCTGGATATAATTATATTTTTATGGGTATCATTTGATTTGTATTAACATGTAGATTATTAATTTTTTAGTTTCGTGCTTGTTGGAGCTTGTTTATGCATTTTTAGAGCTATTGGAGCAGTCTGGGTCTATTCTACTCAGTTTTTGTGAGCTTATCTTCGGACATCAGCTAGGCTATGGCTTAACGATCTTAGACTTGGATTATATGAAAAATAATTATAGTAATTAGTCATTCTAGAGTTGGTATTTTCTAGGTTTGTACCCATGACCCTCTCTACTTCTTTAGTCTACTTTTTTACTATGTTTTTGTATTGCATTAGCAATTATAGTTACCTTGTGACCTTGAGTGGTCTTGATAGACTCTGGAACATAGATAGTGGGACTTATGAAAAATATTCGCTAGTCCGAGATATTATGACTGGTTATGTTTTCTGTAGATATCGAGCCTGTGCAAGGAATATAGGACTTATTTGAGATATTATTTATGGTTGAGCATGTCATTACCATGAAAAGTGGTTTCTATGTATTGGTTTCCACTATTTAACGGATAAGAGCCCAATGTAACTAACTTTGAAACCTTGCATAGCCTTGTGGGCCCCTTTGGGTATTATGACGTTAAAATAAGCATTAAATGATAATTTTACCAATTTTTTATTATAAATGAGATAACGAAGATGTAATCACTGTTTTGATATAATACTAGACTCGGTGATGCCTGAGCGCTAGACATTGATAATTTATACTAGTTTGTCTAGGTGATGTCCGAGCAACAATATTAAGATTATAGTAATATAGACCCAGTGATGCCTAGACATTTATTCATACATTGATATTTTGAGATTGCAGTTTTTTTTTCTGAGTTTTTAGATAGTATGAGGTGACTCCTACCATGGACCTTGCCGATCCGGGCTGGTATACAACTCGGGAAGGGGTATACGTAAGAGAAGAGGTATACGGGGAAGTCCTTACTTTCTTGTCTTTATCCTATTAGCTAGTTTCTATGTTTTCTCTAGTGGTTTGATTTCTCTAACTTGTATTCTTTATCTCTCTATTTACTTTCTTTATTTCTTATATGAGCCCAGACGGCCTATGAGGCCCACTGGATACCCATTATTTTGGTGCTCAGACTATACTTCTTCATCTTTTTAATGTAGACCCCAGTATGAGTTGTCCGCGCTGATTCCAAATTTAGGCTGATATTCTGTTGCTGAGGTCGATGATGGTCCTGGAGTCCGGGGCTTATCTTTTACCTTCTTTATACCTCTTTCTGTTACTTACCTTCGATACAGATGTTGTATTTCTATTTTAGATAATGTACTCTGTTTAGTGGCTCTTGTACTAATACTAGGTGTTAGGGATGTTATTGACATGATTTCGACTTTCGCTTATCCTTGTCCCTTAATTATATATTATCTTTCGCTTTTAGGTTATTATTCATGTTATTCGTGATTTTTTTGTGGTTCTCTTACGGTGGAATGTAGGTGTCCTCATGACCTGAGAAATTGGGTCGTGACAGAAATACTGTTTCGTAAAGCTAGCATTTGTTAGATGGTCAACTTGAAACCTTTTTTTTTCTCCTCACTTTCCTTGTCTGTTTTGTTGCTGGGGCATCATAAAGATGATCATGGTAGTTTTAATATATGGTTTAATTTAAGTATTTTAAAATCAACCCAACTTACTCTTATTGATTACAATTTGTTCAAAGGGTTTTCATTCACTTATGGGGAGTTCTCCTGAAGGTTCTTTTTAAGTCCAAAGTCATTTTTAAATATTTATTTTCAGACTATTTCTTTTTCTCTCGTCTATATGTTGATCTAGGGAATGGGTAATTTGTTATGAAAATGGTCCATGAGATCTGCATATTGAGTCTAGTATTTCTATTTGAGGCCTTATGATATTTTTGAGTATTGTTAGCTGCAACTCACAAGAGCAAAACCAGATTGGTCAATAATTATTTCAAGAAGTATCTTTCCTTTAAAAAATATGGGGGGAGGGGGCATTGAAGTCTCTCTATTAAGATCTTTGGGTTTGGAAACCCATGCTAGTTGAGAAAGCTTGAAACTTGGATCAAAAGCCTGATTTATTTTGAAAAAGCTACTGGAAAATGAAAACCTCCTTTTTTTATTTTTTTATTTTAAGTTCACTATTTGACATGAGAGGTTGGACATTCTTGTGTGTGTTATTTGATATGCAAGTTTCTCAGATTCATGTGTGTTATTTGTTTTGAAAATTAGCTTCGTATATTGTTACTTTTACCAAAGTGTTTATAACATTTTAATTTATATATTCAAGAGAGGTCACCAATGTATCCTGAAAGCTATTTATTTTTTAGGGAATAATAATATATCATCTGCTTATCTATATTTGAATGCCTTCAAAGCGTTACTCTAAGGCTCTTTGATGAAAAATCTGTTTTAAGATTTATTTATTCAATGTGTGCATTCATAAGGATTAAGATGTTTGAATTATTATTTAAGTCATATCTATGAATATCTACTAATCCTTCTCCTTGCCTTTTCTTTGCATGAAAACTATCTGAGTCTTGTTGGACTCCCTCTCTCTTTTATCTTTCATGGGTTGTGCTCGATTTGAGACTCAATAGGCTAAAGACAAAGAAGTAAAGAAAAAATAAAAATGGGTCAAACCCCAAAAATTATTTGCAGTAGCAAAGAAAGAGGAGTTTTATGGGCCGAAGCCCATTAATTGGTGGCAGCATTAGGTGTGGGGCTAAAAGCTTCTTTTCTTATATATTTTCTTTTTACTTTATTTTTTAATTATTTTTTGATTGTTGATTTTTTATATTTGGATTAACCACAGATTTTTTTTTCTAACTTGGTCGAATTCCCCCAGAAGAGTATTTTTTTTCTTATTTATGTTTTTTTGCGGTATTTATTTCATTGACATACTTGACTCATTCTATGAATTTGAGACCAAATTTTAATCTTTTCACAATTAAGTTAGTCAAATAATTTATTTTTAAAATGAATATACAATTGTAAGTTAGCAGACATTCTTGATGCCTTAACAACTTTTTAAAAGTGTTAATAGGAACGGCTTACCTAAATTTCTATATTATTCAAAGTCTTTTCCTGTTTTAAGACTTCGAAAATTATTCAAAAGTTTTATTATTTTCTTATTTAAAATAAATTTAAGTGGCGAATCTTGCTTATCTTTTTATTTACTTGAAATTATTTTAGAATTTGATTGAAAATCTTGAGTTGGAATTTTGAAAAAAAATTCAAAGTGAAAAACACCAAACTATTTTTTAGACATGAAAACATGCAAAATGCTTCATGATCACAACATCAACCATGCGATCGCAATGAGATGACCTGGCCAGCTAAGGAAAAGCACTACGGGATCAAGAGTACTGGTGATGCAATCTTGATTACCAACTAGATAGACCTATGTAATCATGATGGTAACCCACACAATCGCGAAGAAGAGTATGAGGTTGCACCAGCAGCTGATAGACAAAAATCAAGGATAAAATTAAACTTTTTTATAGACTCTCGAAATTTGTTCGAAATCCCGTATACACAAACCATATATCCTACCCTACTAAATTTGATATTCTAAACTCAATAGGTCCATCAAAATATGAATCTAAGGTCTTCTTAATTCGGTATTCATCAAGGTCAATAAAAATAAAACTTTACTCAAAAAGACCAAAACAAAAAGTTATTCGAACCTTCTCTAGACAAAAAATAACCTTCTAAATCTAATAGAATTGCCATAATTTGAATACGAGCATTCGATCATCAAATATTGACCAAAGTCAAATTTTAGTCTTAAAACTCAATTTTATCTCGTCTAAAGAGATAAAGTCACCATAAAAAGTCTAAAACTGAAAACGAAGGTCCTCCTAGATAAAATTTCATATTATAGATTTGATGGAACTAATGGAATTCCATCTCGAAAATTAAAACTCCATATGTTGACTATAGTCAACTATTTCAACTAAAAAAAATTCAAAAGTGAATTTATCACAACCCACGACTTTTTTTTCATTTCAAAACTAATCACGTGAATTGATCAAACATGACCTGAGAAAACTATCGAGCAAGTCAAAATAATAACTTATGAGAGAATTCAAAAATGACCTTCAGGGTCATTACAGTATGGTCGTGTTGTTGATCTAATTTCTTCTCTTCAATATCCTATTCATGAAATTTTTGAGTTTTAAGGTTGGAAAAAAATTCTCTTCTATTTCTAGTGTTGTTTATGAGCCTCTAATACATCTCTTATATTTAAATATTCGATCCTCTAAGATAAAAAAAAATTGAAATCCTTGTCTTAGGCAAATACATCTTCCTTGACTGCACTCTTTTAAATCACATCCTTTGCATAGAACGCTCTGGTTTCTCCTTTCCATCAAAAAAGGTGTGTCCTTCTGATCTTGACATTACTTTTTATTAGATTAAAAAATTTGTATCTCTTAATGAATATGCCTCCACTCCATCTCAATTAGGTCCAAAATACCTCTTTTTTAGAACTTGAGTAATTGCTCACTTTGTTGCAACTACTCTCCTCCCTCGTATTGGGTCTCTTTCTACACTATCCTCACATATTATCTTATTTCTCGACAAATATTCAAACTGTCTTCTCTCATTTCAACCAAATGGTTGATGTTTCCTCTGAACCCCTGAGTCTACCCTATGGCATGGTTATCACTCGAATACTTGAGGTCGACAATGTTAATTTAATTGATATTTCTCATATCATAGTAATATATTGATATAACTTAATGCATTTAGTAGTATGGATTATACCAATATGGTGACTATTGGTTGTCAAATATGATCATGATACCTCCGTTCGGTGAAACCTTCATCTCTTCCTAACTCTTCTACTCCTGGACCTACTTTTGTAGATCTCTCTAAATTACTCCTAAATGGACTTCTTGATCTTCTCGTCTCCATTCAGTTTCAAATAGAGAAAGTTCGAGAAGTCAAGAAAGAAACAGAAAGTGATATTACCAAAATCTATTTCAGACTGGATCATCATATCAAGAAAGTTGTCAAATAGGCCAAAACTATTTTGACAAATAATGGCAATGTCATGCAAAATGTCAGCTCCAAGTTTATTGCCCTGAAGGAGGCCAATGTGAACACTATCTACTACCTGGCTTGAGGAAGAGACTAATTTATGTCTTAGTTGTTGTTTTTTAAAAATACTATGTTATTTTTTTTTTGTCTTTTTAGGATGTATTTAAACTAACTACTCTGGTTTGATTGTCTGGTAGTTGTTCTATTTTAAATTATTATTTCTGTTTGCTTGTTTATTTGGTTGTGTCTTCCTTTTTTTATTGATGTCAAAGGTGGAGAAACAATACATATATAGCAAGCAAAGGTATATGAGTAAGAGTATATAAGTCAACTAGCTAGGGGGAGCATGTCACCTAATTAGGGAACTTATCCCTTTATGACCATGATAGCTAATTTTCTTACAACAGGAGTCTCCTATAGAAGAATTTTCTCATTACAAAAAAAAAAAGATGACTACATACTCATTTTTATTTAGTTGTCATCATCATAAAAAATGGAAAGCATGTTAGTGTCCAAATTTTAATGATTGAAAACTTCTCTATGCAAGAAAATAAGAAAAGCATGTCAAGCATAAATAAAAAAAGGAATGGAGCATAAATCGCATTTATATGAAAACAAGATTTCACCAAATTTTGAATCTCGATCAAATAAGAAAAAAAGTAAAAAATCTCACAAGTATGAAAAGAAAATACCCAATGAAAGGATCGAAATTGACTGCACATGAAAAGCAAACAACGAAAGCTTGATAGCTTGACCTAACGGGAAGAATATCTCTTTGAAGAGATTACCAAGCAACAATGAGCTACTCATCAAAAGGGTCATTTAATGACCATCCCTTATTTTTGGGGAAAGGATACTCAATTTTCCTCTTTCAAGGATCAAATATTTTGAATTGCTTTATCTCTCAAACGGTCATACCAATACTTCTAAAAAGCATATATGGAGGATGATAAAAATGCTTCTACTATTTTGTCATTTATTAAGTCTTCACTCTGCTAGTATCAAACATTGTAATTTTATAAGATTTACTATGTATCAGAAAAATGAGAGAAAAGAAAAGTCTTAGTGAGATTGTTTTATCAAAAATTTGAGAAAACAAAAAGAGAGTGTAGACATAGAAGCTACCCTCAAAGTCATTTGGAACTAACCCAAAATTTGAAAATACTGGTGGAACCTGTTATGAGGGAAAGCGATAAATCAAAGAATAAAAAACATAGAGAACTATGATGGAAAGTGATAAATTCAAGAATAAAGAAAATAGAGAACACCAAGTTTAACACGGAAAAATCCTTCAAATCGAAGGTAAAAACTAAGGGATCACCAAGAACTAAAACAAAAAAAAATTCTGAAATGAACCAACATATCAAAGTTGGTTGGTTTGCTTATTATTTGTGTTCGTACATTTTTGTCATTATTGCTCACTATAATAATAAGAGGGTTACAAAATTATCAAAATGTAAAGTACTAATTACAGAAAATAAATAGCTATACCAACAAAACTAAATGGAGATAAATAGCTCAAAACAGAGTTACTGTCCGGAACTCAAAACTGAATGTTGCTGACTTTTAAATCCAATCTCCACCGTAAAAATAAAACCAAGATATGAAGAACACTTGGTCAAAATTTTAGCTCGATCCAACAATTAAAGAATTGAAAATATAGTTTGAAGAGGGTCGTTCGAAGAGAAAAACTGTAGCGTGAAAGAACCTTATCTTCTCTTTTCTCTCTTAGTGAAAGTTCACTAAAAAAACCTCTATTTTGTGCTATTGTATTTGAAATATAAATACTAATTGAGCCTTGAATAATTCTCTCAAGAATTCCCATTTATATAATGAGTGGTGTTTTATTAAAAGTCAAAACCAACTCAAAATTGAAATAAAGAACTGAATCATGTTCCAACTAAGATGTGAAACCCAAAAAAAAGGCAATAAGTCATTGGCCTTTAGCTAAAATATGGGTCATATCCCAACAAACTCCCCCCCTAGCCAAGGTGCCAAATGGATCTTTTAAGTAGAGGAATTGTAAATAGGCTTCATGCTTACCGAAGTTCTACAATACTCATGCTTCTCTACAACTACCACCTTCGTTAGCATATATGAAGGATTTTCATTAGTGTTAGTCTTCTCAACCTCAATTAGTTTATCTTCCATAGCAATTCTAATCAAATGATACTTTCTACTAACATTATTTAACTTAAAATTAAAAATTGAGTGCTTGGTAAGATAAATAGCATTATGATTATCACAAAACAACATGAACTTTGACTGCTCAAAGTTGAGGTCTTTCATAAATTCCTTCATCAAAAGAATTTTTTTGGCTCCTTCAGTAATAAAAATTTACTTGGCTTCAGTGA
>JBDJHY010432089.1:0-17832 GCA_039654485.1 Withania somnifera | reverse complement strand
ACCATGTCTATAAAGGGGAAATAAAACTTATTCCTACTCAAGTTGATGAAAAAATATTAATTCCTGGATTTTCAAGTTTGTGAATCAATTTTCAAATCTTGACAAAGTGGATTCGGCCCTAATCAACAGTTTCTATGAGTTGGAGAAAGAGGTATCATATTTTTATCCCTTTGGTATTAGATAGGAGGAAGAACATCGAAGGAACTAAACCACATAATCTCATGCTTCATTTTCTAGTCACTTAAGTTATTGTACAAACTATTTAAATAGTTAAATGAATTCAACTTTTATTGTTTGACATGTTGGTAATTGATTGGATGGCCAAGATTTATCCAATTGGACCAACAATACCATCAATGTACTTAGACAGGAGGCTACATGATGACAAAGAGTGTCTTCAAACCAATGACAAATGAATGCCTAAATTGGTTAAATCATCAACCAATTAGCTCAGCGGTGTATGTATCATTTGGAAGTATAGTCATATTAGAAGCTGAGCAAAGGGAAGAATTGGCATGGGGTTTGAAGAATAGCAACAAGAACTTCTTGTGGGTAGTTAGATCCACTGAAGAACCCAAACTTCCAAAGTGCTTTTTAGAAGAATTAACAAGTGAAAAAGGTTTAGTGGTGTCATGGTGTCCACAATTACAAGTTTTGGAACATGAATCAATAAGGTGTTTTTTAACGCACTGTGGGTGGAATTCAACTTTGGAAGCGATCAGTTTGGGAGTGGCAATGGTGACAATGGGAAAATGGCCAGATCAAATAACAAATGCAAAGCTTGTGAAGAATGTTTGGGAGATGGGAGTTAGAGCCAAACAAGATGAAAAAAGGATAGTTAGAAGAGAAGTTATTGAAGAATGATTAAAGTTAGTGATGGAAGAAGAGAAAGGAAAAGTGATTAGAGAAAATGTAAAGAAATGGAAGGAATTGGCTAGAAATGCTATAGATGAAGCCTGAAGGTGGAAGTTCAGATCAAAACATTGAAGAATTTGTTTCCAAGTTGGTGACTATTTCCTAATTAGGAATTGAGCCATGGAAAATAGATAACAAGCTACTTTTATTTTGCAAGTTCTATTTTTCAAGTTGATCCAGAAACAGTTTCGATATGAACTGCATATATTCTAGTACGTGGGAATATTTGGGTATGTTGTTGTTCCATTTTCAAATTGATAGTAGCAAATTTTGACCTGAACTTCCTTTATTTTCTCCTTTTGCCCCATTTTTTTTTGGGAAGTCTAAAGCAATTTGGCTGATTGTATAACTAGATATAATTGAAATATTGTCCATTGATAATATGGATTGATGACGTGATGGTTAATGGTCATTCCCTGTAAGACTATTAGATTGCATTATTTGCAATCTGACCTTTAACTGAACTTTAGAATGTAATCAATTAAAAGTTTGACTCCTATACACTTAACTTTTTTACTATATCATTTCATCTAATGGATAGATTCAGATAGTTGTTTAATAACTTAAAAACCTAGGCGGATAATATGCAATTATTGTGTTGTAGAGCTTAATTTTATTCTCTATTGGTTTTCAATTTTATTTGCAATAGGATTTGTATTTTTTAATCCTATTTGGATTTAGTTTTGGTTATAAAAGGAATCATCATTTATTATCTATATATAAAAATAAAACTTGAGAGAATTATGAGAGACTCAATTGGTATTTGTCTTTGAAAGATAATAACACATAAGAAAGGTTTCTTGAGAGAGCTTTCACCAAGAGTATAAGATATAATTGTAAAGACAACTCCCGATTTGGGTTTATGGTGAAATCTGCAGCTGAAAAATGATCGTAGCTCTCGCATTGAGGGTGAATCACTATAAATCTGTATGTGTTATTTATTTTTCGTCGATTTAAATTATTTTCTGGTAAAGTCGGATTTGGAGCTCAAATCCTAATAACTAGTATCATAGCAACAGGTTGAGTTGCGATTCAGAAAACGATAGGAGGCGAAGATGGTTCGACCCATGGGATCAAAAAATTCGATGGTACGGATTATGCATTCTGGAGAATGCAGATAAAAAATTATCTATATGGTAAAAATCTTTATCAACCACAGAGTTCAAAGCCGGAGAAGATGGAGGAGGCGGAGTGCAATCTTCTCGACAGACAGGTTCTGAGAGTCATTCTATTGACGTTGTCGAAGAGCGTTGCTCACAATGTGGCGAAGAAGAAGACCACTACAGGCATGATGAAGGTTCCATCCGACATGTATGAGAAATCTTCGACTAACAATAAGGTATTTCTCATAAAAAAACTCCTTCGCCTAAAGATAGAGGAAGATGTTGTTGTTGTGACACACGTGAAAAAATTCAACATGATTGTCAATTAATTGTCGTCGGCTGAAATCGAATTTAAAGATGAAGTTCGAGCCCTAATTTTTTTTGGCTTCTCTGTCGAATAGTTGGGAGCCAATGAGGCAGCAGTTAGTAATTCTTATCGATAGTGCTAAACGAAAATTCAATGATGTTAGAGATCGTATGAGGTTCGCAGAATAGATTCTGGGGAGACATCGACAAGTTCTGCCTTAAATACGGAGAATAGAGGAAGAAGCTACGACAGAAACTATAACTGGAATAAAGGCAGGTCAAAGTCAAGGAATGACAGGGGTCAATCTAGACTCAGGAAACCTTTTGAGTGCTAGAACTGTGGAAAAATGGTCACATCAAAAAGTGCTGCAAAGAACCACCGAAGAAGGAGGACAACAAGGGTGGAATCAATGCCGCCACTAAATACATCAGCGATGCACGGTTATTGTTTGTTGATGATCTTATCAAATCTTGGGTACTCAACCCAAGAGCGTCTTTCCACACTACCGCACTTTGTGATGTCATAGAGAACTATGTTGTTGGCAATCACGAAAAATTCTATCTGGCATATCGCAAACCCTTAGACATTGTTGGCATCATGGACATTAATCTGAGAATGTCAAATGACCAGATATAGAAGATCGCAAGGGTCAGACATGTGCCAAAGCTAATGCGTAATCTGATTTTGATGGGTTATCTTGATGACGAAGAGCACCATATTATCTTCGGTAATAAGGCTTGAAAGGTAACAAAGGGTGCTATGGTGCTTGGTCCAGGTCACAAGACAGGTACTCTTTACACGAAGGCGAGTTGTCATGATACGATCACAGTTGTCGATAATACCAAGAAACCAGAGTAGTGGCATTACAGATTGGGGCATATGACCAACAAAGACATGAAGTTTCTGGTGACTAATGGCATGCCTTTAGAGTTGAAGAAGGTGGACCATCACATGTGTGATAGTTGCATTCTTGGAAAGCAAAGTCGAGTCAGTTTTTCAAGCGCAGGAAGGGAGCTAAAAACTAAGAAGCTAGAATTCGTGCATACTGAAGTGCAGGGACTAGCCCCTGTCCCTTCACTCGGAGGATCACAATACTATTTGACCTTTATTAATGATTCAATGAGAAAGGTATGGATTTATTTTATGAAGAATAAATCTGACGTGTTTGCTGTTTTCAAGAAGTGGAAGCTCATGATTGAGAATGAGACAGAGCTCAAGTTGAAGAGTTTGAGGTCCGATAATGGTAGAGAGTACATCAACGACGACTTCAAGCAGTAATGTGCTGATAATAGGATTAAGATGTTGAAGACTATTTCAGGTACGCCCCAGTAGAATGGGATAGCGAAAAGAATGAATTGAACGAGCATGCTTGAAGTATGAAAATACACGATGGACTACCCAAGACTGTTTGGGAAGATGCAATCAACATCGCATTCTACTTCGTTAATATAGGAATAAAGGTTGAGAGAATTATGTGAGACTCAATTGGTATTTGTCTTTGAAAGACAATAGTACATAAGAAATGTTTCTTAAGAGAGCTTTCACCAAGAGTGTAAGAGAGAATTGTAAACATAACTCCCGATTTGGGTTTATGGTCAAATCTGCAATGGCAAAGTGGACGTAGCCCTCGCATTGAGAGTGAACCACTATCTGTGTGTGTTATTTATTTTTTATCAATTTAAATTATTTTGATAAAGTTGGATTTGGGGCTCAAATCCTAACAACAAGTCAAAATACAATAAAAGTATAAAAACTTGTTGAGCAGTCGGTATATATAAGTAGAACTCTTACAATAAAAGGTTTGTGACAACAATCCTGACGAGTTACTACTCCTAAGGCAAACTATCACACCCCAAATCTAGGTCCTGAGTATGGCTGATACTAGGTGCTATTTCCGTTCCCAGTGTACCCATAACATTGCATGAATCATAATTTACATCTAGATATGAGAGAAAACGTGATATAAAAGCATTTGAAGAGGTAAGTCTCATAAAAAATACTTTCCATAAATATATATCATAGGTCTGAAATTTACGAAAAAATAACACGATGATCAAAACAAAAAATATATGATTTAATGTCTATCTATGAAGCCTCTGTGTACTAAATCTTGTCTACTAAGACAAATCACCAGCATACCTTAGGCTAGGTATAACACTAAAACCTAATTAAGGACTAAAACCCCTATGTCAAAGTGGGCCTCACCAAAAGCAAGAGGTGGCGATTTAACGTGATGCCTGATCGTGTGTCTACGTACTTACACCTGCATCATGCATCATGCATCATGCATCATGCATCATGCATCATTTAAAGATGTAGTGTCCCCAACCAAGGTACGTAAGTATATGTAAGCAGTATTGTATGTAAAATGGCAAAATGAGACATAAACATACATAAAACAGAAGGGATAAGATGGCCGACAATTACAAAGAAATTATTAACATAGAATAGGAGGATCATGAGAATCAAAGATCATTTAGTTGTCTTACTTTAAGTCTTTTCTTCTTGCATAAGTTTGAGTTCGTTAATATAATCGACATAAACTGCCATCTAGGAACATGGCTTCTGATCTCGTCCTGATCAGTTAAGCCATCGCATACCTTGCTAGATAGAGTCTCTGAGCCTCATTGTAACTAGCTAGCCACACCTAATTCGTTCTAATCTTTAAAGTTATAAGGGGTAAAGCCTTCCACATTTTTTCTCTTAATAGCACTCACTCGATTGCGGCTAGTTTAGCCAAACTTACACCAACATTACCACTGGTATTAGCTCTCCTTTTCTTGAAATTCCAAATCATTTCAGACTCTTTCCACTTGTTAGTTTAAAATTGATCTCTAGCTACTTCAGTTCAGTTTGTTATTGGGTTGGAGTCACTTGTGGTTCTTGCCACCAAAGAATAATCTCACATTTCTTGTTTCCCTTGACTTGAGTTGCAACAATTTCTGTGAAAATTTTCCTCAAGAAATGGCACTTCTGCGTCGGTTAAAGTTTGTTATGCTTGGTTTTAACACCTTCAGGGGTAAGCTTCCTTCATGGATCTTACACCTTCAAGTTCTGACTTTAAGAAATAATAATTTCAACGGTTCCATCCCTCTCTATTTTCTAATATTTAATTTAAATTTGAGATTCAATTCCTTCAAAAGAGATTGGAGATCTTCAATAAATCTAAGGGTTTTAAAAATATATGGGAACAAGCTTATAGGTTTTATCCTTGTGTCTCTTGCAAATGCATCAATGTTGATGATTTAAGGAGTCGTTTGATAAAGCGTATAACATAAAATAATGCATGTATTAAGTTAGTGTAGTATTTATTTCTTGTTTGGTATATTTTTTCACCCTATTGTTTAATTAAAACAAGCATTGATTATATACTAAGTCTATTTGGTATTATGCTATGCATAAGTAATGTAAGTGAAATTTTAATTTATTTTAAAAAAAGAATTTATATGATAATGTATTTGAGAAGCCAATACTAATTTTTTGAAATGTATTGAGGAAGCCATAATATGAAGTTGTATTTTAGAAACAAATTTTATTTAAATAAGTGGCTATGTTAAAATATATTGGGACTTTTTAAGTTCATTTTGAAGACAAGTCTTACACACTTTTATCATAGAATAAAAATAAAAAGAAAAACAATCAAGTATTTTTCTTTGTTCCAAAGCAAGAATTTTAAGCCACTACTCTTTCTTGTTTTCATTACCTCATCACTATGTTACACTTATCAACTAAAGTATACTTCAATTCTCTCCTCACGTACCTTGCTTACTTTTCCTTTGGTTTATATTATTATTTTTTTAGTTTAACTTGCTAGTTTGTTTTAATAATTTTGCTGATCCTGAATCATTTAATAAATTACAGAAGTGCTTGCCTGTATAATTCTGTGCAAATATTTCATGTTTCTGAGGAAAGTGTCCTCACACAATTCAAGTGATATAATTTATATATTAATATTATCGTAGTAATATTCATATGATTTTCAAGTATTATTGTTTTAATAAGTAATTGTATTACTGCTATAATATTATATTTGTATTATTATCATCAGTATATATTTTACTGTTATATTTTAAGAAAAAGAAATATTATTTCTTATATTAAGATTTAAGTGATATTATTATCATATTTTTGCCTTGTAACCCAAACAATTTAAGAAACTATGGCTAATATATACTGTACCTGAAATTATTGTTGATTTTACCAATACCAGTGGTACTTCTGTTCCAGTTGTTTTATCTTATGCTCAACCATTTTTTTAATGTATCAAAAATTAAAATTTTTGCTAATGAAAATTTTAAAAGATGAAAAGAACGTGTTTTTTCACTACTTGATGTTCATGGTGTTGCACATGCTTTATTACATCCATAGCCTGCTGCAGATGGTGATAATAAAATTCTGGAATCATGACAATATGTTAATAAAGTATGTCGCCATACTATATTACAAATTATTTTTAATGAATTATTTGATATGTATTGTGATTGCAAAGAAGCAAAAATTATCTGAAAACTATTAATTTAAGAAATTTATTGCTGAAGATGCTATCAAATAAAAATTGATGGTAGAAAAATTTTATCGATGGAAAATGAGTGATGTAAAAGAAATGAACATTTAAATCAATGAATATCAAAAATTACTTGAACACTTGAAGGTCGAGGGAATTTCACTAATTGAAAAATCTGTGCTGGAGTATTAATAAAGAAATTACCTAACTCAATACAAAAAAGATAGTCTAAAATATAATCAGACAAATTTTACTATTGAGGAGATCATGACTCACATTATAATTGAAGATACCAACAGAAAGGAGTTATTTAAGCCAAAGAGCATTCTTTCAAGACAAATTTAGTACAAGGTCAAAACAACAACAACAAAAGATATGGTAATAGATCTCATGATTATAAGCTTAATAATCCCAATTTTTTCATAAAAAAGGCACTTGTTTTACTTGTGGAAAACCATGTCATCATGCCACTCAGTGAAGACAAAGAGTGAGAAATGACAAAGAAATGAGAAATCCTCCTAAAGCTAATTTAGCTGAAGAAGATGACATTATTGCAGTTTTTATTTCTCAAGTGAATATTGTAGCATATATAAAAGAATGATCGGGGCTACTAGACAAATCTGTGAAAATCGAGAAGCATTTGCCTCCTATACATCAATAGGGGATGACAGTGAAGTAGTCTATCTTGGAGACACAAAATCTGCTAAAGTCTTAGGTAAAGGAAAAGTTCTTCTGAAGCTTACTTTAAGAAAAATTTTGGCTTTTTTTGGATATTCTACATGTTCCTACAATGTGAGCAAACCTGATTTCTGTAGCCTTGCTAAATAGAGCAGGAATAAAAGTGACATTTGAATCTGATTAGATTATAGTGACAAAAAATAATGTGTTTGTGGGAAAAGGCTAACCAAGGACTTGGTGTACTTAATATTATCAATAATAATGCATCTACTTCTGCTTATGTGGTTGAGTTTATTTTTTTATGGTATGCTAGATTGGACATGTTAATTTCTCTTATACAAAATATGCAATTACTTGGTTTTATATCTAGTTTAGGTTCAAATAATTTGTGCCGAAGCTAAAATTACAAAAAAAATTATATTTTTCAGTTCATAGAGAAACTGAATTATTATCTTTGATTCATATTGGCTTGGGTGATTTGAAACAGACCATGACTATAGGTGGAAAAGATATTATGTGACTTTTATTGATGATTTTTTTAGATTTACTAAGTTATATTTGCTTAGTAATAAAGTTGATGCATTTGATGCTTTTATGTCTTATAAGACTGAAGTTGAAAATCAGAATAGTAAAAAAAATTTAAAAATTAGAACTAATAGAGGTGAAAAATATGTATCTTTAAATATTTTTTTTTTTTAAAAGAAGGAATTATTCATGAAGTAACTCCGTCATATTCACCTGAGTTTTAATGGAGTACATGAAAGAAAAAATAGAATATTGCAAAAAATGATGAACTCTTTGTTAATTAGTTCTAATGCTTCTGATCTGATAGTTTGTGGGGTGAAGCAATATTATCTGTTTGTCATATACAAAATAAAATTCCTCATAAATGAACTGGCAGAACTCTTAATGAATTGTGGAAAAGTTATAAACCTAATTTGAAATATTTAAAAATGCTGTTGTTTCTTGCTAAAGTTCTTTTACCCTAGCCTAAAAAGAGAAAAATAGGTTCGAAAACTGCTGATTGCATGCTTATTGGATATGGTGAATATAGTACTACATATAAATACCTTGTTTTAAAAAGTGACGTGCTTGATATAGATACTGTTATTGAGACAAAAAAATGTTGAATTTTTTTAACATATATTTTACCTATATAATAAAATTTCTCATGCACCTGTTAAAAGAAATAATGAGACTACCTCTAATATTTAGGAGTCGATGAGGAATAAAAGGTCAAGAAAAGAATATATTTCTTATGAAAATGATTTTCAAACCTTTCTTGTTGATAGTAAACCCTAAAATTATTTTGAAGCTATACCTTCTTCTGATGCTAAATTTCGAAAAAGGGGCAATAAAATTAAAATTAATTCTATTATGAAAAATAATACATGAATATAACTTATTTACCTTCTGGTGCAAAACTTGTTGGTTGTAAATGAATTTTCAAAAGAAAACTTAATCCTGATGGATCTATAGATAAATATAAAACTCATTTAGTAGCTAAAGGATTTTTACAAAAATAAAATATTAATTATTTTGATACATTTGCATCAGTAACTAGAATTTCTTCTATTCAAATTTTAATTGCCTTAGCATCAATCCATAAGCTTTTTATCATCAAACGAATGTAAAACAACTTTCTAAAATGGTGATCTAGAATAAGAAATTTATATTATTCAGCTTGAGGGATGTATTATTCCTGGACAAAAAAATAAAGTTTGTAAATTAATTAAATCACTTTATGGTCTTAAACAAGCTCATAAATAGTGGTATGAAAAATTTGATCATGTCTTAATAAGAAATAATTTTTCGTCCGTTGAAGTGGATAAATGTGTTTATACTAAAATATTAGATGGTATAAAGTTGACACAACATTCCTTTAATAAAGGATGATCAGTTGCCTCCTGTATCTATTTATTGTGATTGTTAGGCCCCAATTGCTATTGCGAAGAATAAATCTTATAATTGCAAGAGTAGACACATGAAATTAAGCCATGACGTCGTTAAGCAACTGTTAAGAGATGGAATAATTTTCATTGACTATGTGAAGTCTGAATTGAATTCGTTTGATTCACTGACTAAACCTATTGGAAGAAACTAATTCTTCAAACTCAAAAAAGACGGGGTTAAGGCTAATTTGATTGCCAATTGAGATGGTAACCCAACATATGTGATTGGAGGCTCTATGGATTAGATTCATATGGGTAATAACAAGTAGATATTGACACTGCGCACTAATTGAGAGTGCTTGAACTGCTACTAAATATGATGATGAGTTATTTAACTCTTAATGCATTCATAGTCCTTATGGATGGTGTATTTAAAGTAATGTATACTTGATGAATTCAACTATATGAGAAGTCGAGTGGGGGCGCTCCCATGAGACTTTGGCCTAGTATCTAAAGCTCTCGTGAATACCAGACATGTGCATGGCCTATTGGCTCAAAATCGTGTTGAACAACAAAATTATTATCAAAATGTGATTGGGAAAGTCACTGGCTTACAATTTGAATTATTAATTCATAGAAATATTATATTTAACCAACTAATTCTGTAAGTTAATATAAAGTTGTATTAACTTTGAAATGTTGTATAAAGTTGTATTAACTTCAATTTTGAAATGTATTGAAGAAGCCATAATATAAAGTTGTATTTTAAAGAAGTGGAATATATTGGGACTTTTAAGTTCATTTTGAAGATAAGTTTTACACATTTGAAAATATAAAAAGAAAAATACTTGATAATTCAGTATTCTTCTTTGTCCCAAACAAAAATTTTACCACTCATTTCTTGTTTTCGTCACCTCATTACTATGGTAGACTTGTCAACCATCTAAGCGTTGAAGACCATTTAAAATACCCCTCTCAACTCGATCAGCAAAATACACTTCAATTGTTTTCAATTCTCAAAATACACTTCTTTCTTTTCTTTATCTTGCTTTCTTTTATAGTTAAAGTTAATTATTGATTTACATTATTATTTTCTTACTTTAACTTACTGATTTATATTAATAATTTTACTGATTCTTGAATTCTTTAATAAATTAGAGAAATACTTGTTTAATTCCGGGGAAACATTTTATGCTCCTGAAATAATTTTTTATGACAGTGATTAGCACAGACTCAAATAATATAATTTATATATTAATATCATCATAGTAATATTTATTTAATTTTAGAGTATTGTTGCTTTAATAAGTAATTATATTATTTCTGTAATATTATATTTTTATTATCATCACCAATATTTATTTTACTGTTATATTTAAGAAAAAGAAATATTATTTCTTACATTAAAATTAAGTGATATTATTATTGTCATATTTTTACCTTGTTCCCCAACAAGTAATACATGAAAATTGATGGTATTAGTAATGCAATTCATTCTAATGCATGCATTAATATTGATAAAAACACAATTGTCCTTTAAAATCTTTTTCACATCCTTTTCACCATATTTGTGGAGGCCATCTTTGTAATTTTTTTTAAAAAAAATTGCATAATATATGTTTCTTTTTAATACATCAAATCAAACATTGTATAAGAAATAATCTCAACACAACTAATACAAGCATAATTGATACAAGTATACAAGCATTACTAATACAACATATTTTGCATTATTCTTATACAGTCTACCAAATGACTCCTAAATCTCTCTCTCAATTAACTTGAAAAGAAACATTTGCAAAGAGATTGGAGAACTTCAAACCTAAAAGCTTTGTCAATACAATATAATCAACTTATAGGATCTTGTTGGATGTGCGAACAAAGTCCCACATTAGTAGCTGAAAGGGTTGGGAATCTACATATAAGGTGTAGGATCTCTTAATGGTGTGAGGCCTTCTAGGGACAATCGTGCGGGCTTGGCCCAAGACGGGCAATATCACACTTTGTAAGATTGCTTTTGGACGGGTCTGAGCCCAACAACAATTTGTTATGTATAACTCATATCTTAGATGATGGACCGATGTTGGAACAGAGCGGAGCTGAGAGCGTAGAAAATGAGCGAAGGGAGTATATTCTGTAATTGTAACCTAAAAACATATAATAAGAAAACAACCGCTTGTGCTCCGGAGGAAAATTGCCGAACCTCGTTAAATTTTGTATTTTTTTTATCTCTTTCCTTTACGTTCTATTAATTTTTATATTTATTAGCCTGCTCCCTCAACAAGTGGTATTAGAGCGTGTTGAGATGGCTATGTCAGGTGTGAAATTCAAAGTGGTGAAATTTAATGGTCATTGTAACTTCGTATTATAGCAAACGAGGGTAAAGGATTTGTTAGCATAGCAAGGGATTATCAAGGCTTTACAATCTGAAAAACCAGAATTGATGAAGGTTGAATATTTGGAAGAGTTGCAACAACGAGTAGTAGGAACCATACGATTATGTTTGGCAGATAATATTATGTATCACGTAATGAATCTGTCATCTCCAGGAGAAATATGGAATAAATTGAAAAGTCAATTTATTTCCAAATCCTTAACGAGTAAACTGTATCTACAGTAGAGGTTGTATGAGCTAATGATGCAAGAGGGTTATGATTTGGCGCAGCACGCGAATGTCTTCAATAAAATAATCACGGATTTGGCTCAACTTGATATGAAGATTAAGGATGAAAACAGAGAAATGATTTTATTGTGTTCATTTCCCTCCTCTTACGAACACATAGTGACTACTCTTACATATGGGAAAGGAACAATCAAAGTTGAAGAGATTACTGTAGCCTTGTTGGCTCATAACCAGCAAAAATAAAATGCAGGGGAAAGCTCTCATGCTGACAGTTTATATATTAAGGGTATTCAAGACCGTGGAAGGAAGTCAAAAAAGGAGGGTTTTGGAAAACAAAATTCTAGATCAAAGTCTAGAGGCAAGAAAACGATTACTACTACAAGTGAGAGGAGACAGGACACATGAAGAGGGACTGTCCAAAGTTCAAAAGGAAGACAAATGATAAACGTGATGAATTATCCAAAACTATGAATGTGGTGCAGAATGACAATTTAGATTGCAGTGATGGTGATATGCTTTCAGTTTCAACAACACTATTCATGGATGCATGGATTCTTGATTCAAGATGCTTTTATCATATAACGTCTAATAGGAAGTGGTTTACAACATACAGGTCAGATAATTTTGGTGCAGTCTATTTAGGTGATGATAGATATTGCAATATTATTGGTATTGACAAAGTCAGAATTAAGATGTATGATGGAACTGTTAGAACATTATGTGATTTTAGGCATATACCAGATTTGAAAAAGAATGTAATTTCCTTGAGCACTTTGCATAAGAATGGTTTTATTCCTAAAGGAGACGAGGATAGAAAAATCATTAGAATTGTTAGAGGTGTATTGACTGTGATGAAAGGAAAGTTAATTGCAGGGAAAGTTAATGGTTTCAGAAATTTTGTGAGGAGCATGGGATTCAGAGGCATTTTTCAATGCTCAAGACACCACAACAGAATGGTGTTGTAGAAAGGATGAACATGTCATTAACTCAAAGGGCAAGATGCTTGAGACTAAATACAGGGCTTCTTAAAAGCTTCTGCGAAAAGGCTGTGAATATGAAATCCTACCTCATTAACAGATCACCACGGGCATCATTGGGTAGCAAGGTTGCAGAAGAGGTATGGATAGGTAATATAGTGGATTTTGATCACTTATGGAATTTTGGTTGTCCTTCTTATGTTCATGTACTTGGTGATGAAAGATCAAAACTCGATGCAAAGTCAAAGAAGTGCATTTTTGTAGGCTATAGGAAAGGTTTCAAAGGATACAAGTTTTGGGATCCGATTGTAAAGAAAGTGGTGATCAGTAGAGATGCAGTCTTTGATGAGCAATTCATTTTGCAGCAGAATCAAGCATTAATGGATTTAGAACAATATCTACTAGCAGCTGAGAAAGATGAAAGTTCTAATCCAACATATGATAGTTCTACTATAGTTGATTTGCAGAATTATAATCTAGCCAGAGATAGAGAGAGATGCACCAATGTAAAGGCTCCAAGTAGATTGGGTTTTGAAGACATGGTCTTTTTTACACTTCATATTAGCAGTGATGATCCAGCTACTTTCCAATGAGCTATTACTAGTCAGGGAAAAGGGAAATGGATGGTTGCAACAGTTGAGGAGATAGAGTCTTTGCAGAAAAATCATACATGGGAGCTATTTCGACTTCCTGAGGAAAAGAAGGCTATTGGTTGCAAATGGGTGTATAAAAGGAAATCAACAGTATCAGAAAGGGGGGGAGTTCATGGATCGATTGGTAGCAAAGGTTTTTCACAGTAGAACGGAGTAGATTAAGATGAAATTTGTTCTTCTGTGGTTAGGCATACTTCAATCAGAGCAGTACTTGCATTAGTATCTAGTTGGGATTTACATTTAGAGTAGATGGATGTTAAAACTGGTTTTTTGCATGGTGATCTAGAGGAACAAATTTATATACAACAACCAGAAGGGTTCACTTAACCTGAAAATAAGATTCTGGTTTACAGGTTAAAGAAATCCTTGTATAGGTTGAAATAGTCTCCAAGACAATGGAACAAGTTATTCAAGTCCTACATGATTCAGATTGGTTACAACCGATGTGAGTATGATTGTTGTGTTTGTGTTAAGAGCCTTGATGATGGTTCTTTTATTTTTCTGTTGCTATATGCTAATGATATGTTGATTGTTGCAAAGAATATGCATGATCTTATTGGTTTGAAAGCTTTATTGAGCCAGGAATTTGATATGAAAGACTTAGGTGCGGTAAAGAAGAGATAGAGGATCAAGAAAACTGTGGCTATCTCAGTAAGTTTATATTAAGAAAGTGTTAGATAGGTTTGGGATGAACAATGCAAAGCCAGTGAGCACTCCATTGGTAAATCATTTTAAGCTTTCTTCAGAATAGTGCCCTAAGACAGACAAGAAAATTGAAGACATAACAAAGGTTCTATATGCCAGTGTTATTGGCCCCTTAATGTATGCAATGGTATGTACTCGTCCTGATTTAGCACATGTTGTTAGTCAAGTTTGTAAATATATGTCTAAATTAGGTAGGCGACATTAGGAAGCAGTTAAGTGGGATTTTAGGTATTTAAAGGGTACCGTAGGGAATGGAATTATTTTTGGTAGTCAACAAAATGATCCTTTGATTGTAGAATATGTGGATTCAGACTATGCATGTGATTTGGATGATAGAAGGTCTATAACTAGGTATGCCTTTACTCTTGGTGGAAGGCCTATATGTTGGAAGTCAACTGTTCAGTCTATTGTGGCATTGTCTATACCTGAAGTTGAGTACATGGCAGTAACTGAAATTGCAAAAGAAGTTATGGCTTATTGAGCTAGTGAAGGAATTAAGTGTTCAGCAAGGTGGAGTTCAGTTGCATTGTGATAGCCAAAGTACTATTCATTTGGCTAAAAATCAGGTGTATCATGCTAGAACTAAGCATATTGATATGAGGTTTCACAAGATTAAAGAGTTGATTGCATCTAGTGAAATATTGTTATAAAAGGTTCATACTAGTGAGAATGCAACTGATATGTTGACAAAGTCAGTTACTGCTAACAATTTCATGTATTATGTGAATTTATTGAATGTTTGTAGTTGCTAGAGAAGCATCGTAGATCAACCAACTTTAATGTGTGAGAAACTCCCTGATTTTATCTCCTAAGGGGCTTGATATTTGCCAACGTGGAGATTTGTTATATATGACTCATATCTTAGATGAGGATAATTGTACTTAGGATTACTTATATATTCTGTAATTGTAACCTAAAAACATATAATAAGAAAACAGTTGCTCGTCGCTCCCGAGGACGTAGGCAAATTGTCGAACCTCGTTAATCTTGTATTCTTTATCACTTTTCTTTACTTTCTGTTAATTCATGTGTTTATTAGCCTGATCCCTCAACAGTTCTATACCATTTTCTTACTTCAACAATCACGGAATTGAAGCAATTGCATTTACATATCCGGAAATCTTCCTAATGATATGTGTATTCTCTACCAATGCTCAAAGAGGTTGATCAAAGTTACAACGAGCTAAGTGGTCATATATGCCTCAAAGCTTGCCAACTTGTTCGAAACTTCAAATAAAATCTTTATCTTAGATGGACCCATACACAGTGAAATTGGAAATCGAAGTAATTTGCGACATTTGGCTCTAGGATATACAATGTTGAAGGTTTGGTATAGACGACTAGTTCGTGGTAGTTACTTCTAACTACCTACTTCCTGAAAAATTTACATCATGCATTTAATTACTTTACAGGGATAATTCCACAAGATGTTGGGATTCTTGGTAATTTGGAGTATATATCGGGATAAGAGGAAACCAAATTATCAATCATACCTGGCCCCAATCTCATATTCAATATCTCCTCGCTGCAGTTGTTATTAAATGACAACAATCTCTTTGGGCAACTTGATGAAATCACAAATTCTATCTATATCTTGGAAAAAATATGCTTACAGGTACGTAGTCACAGGGTAACTAACAATTAATAGTATGTTGCAGCTAGCTTGCCATGATCGAGTGAACTAACAAAGTAAAATCATTACTTGTTCTTCTTTAATTATTTCTACATCCATACATTGGCAGGTGAATACCAAAAAGCATGGCCAATCTCATTGAGTTGGTTGAAATTGATATGGGATATTCAACTTATAGGAAATAGTATGAGAGGAACCTCCCGTTAAAACATAGCTTTTATATTATCCAACATTAAAGGAATCAAGATATCCAAACTCACTACACTAAACCTTAAACAAAATATAATCAGTGGTTTGATCCCAAACTCTCTTAGCTTGGATAATTGACTTTACAGAACCTACTCTTGGAGGAAAATTATTGAACAAGTGACACTGCATCAAGATTCTTGACTTTTTTTTTTTTTTTTTATCAAATTGTATAGATTTGGAATTTATTGAATTATCATTGAATCCTCTAAATGTTGTGGTTCTGCTATGTGACCACGAGCACACAGGTTTTGAGCCTTGAAAACAGCTTATGACAGAAATGCAAGATAAGTCTACGTACAATAGACCCGTAGCGGAAACTTAGTGCATCGGACTGTCATTTTTCCTCTAAATGTTGTGCTTCGATTCCCCTTAAGGAACCTTTTTAGTACTTTTCTTCTAAGGTTTATAGCTGTTGATTGCAGAATTAAAGGGGAAATTCTAAAAGGATTTGAGAACTTAAGCAGCTTCATAGACCTTGATCTTTCTAGAAATCATTTAAGTGGATCAATTCCTATAACAATTAGCAATTTGAGATTCCTTTAGCGCTTTAACTTGAGTCTAATTTTATTGGAAACGATCTATGTAAATTACAAAACTTTAGCTTATTAGACTTAACTCAAAATCAATTTTCTTCCTAATTGTTTGGGAAACTTAACTTCCTTCCGGTTAGATATTTTTAGGTTCCAACAACTTGGATTCAATACAAGCTTAAGAAACCTCAAAAATCACTTAGAAGTTAGACTTATCCTCAAATAACTTGGGTGGCTCTTTTTCTCTAGATATTGGATATCGAAGAGCCATAATACATACGGATCTATCAATGAATACATAACAAATTGGTAGCTTGCAAAATTTGATACACCTTTCTTTGAGAGACAATAAATTACAAGGATTAATATCTGACTCAATGTGAAGCAAGTTAGCTTTGAAACTTCTAGATCTTTCTCATAACAAATGTTTCAGGATTAATTCTTAAGTCTTAAAAGAAATTCAAAATCTCAAGTACTTCAACGTTTCTTTCAACAAGTTGTAAGGAATTTAACAAATGCGATTATAAAATTTAGACAAGCTACTATGAAATTCCATCGTAAATCAGGATTGTGGAACTATATAATTTTCACATACGTTTTATATAAATTAATTCAGTCAAGAAATACGTACCTGAAAGCGTAAGCCTTCTTCTTAATTGTTCTTTTTATTTTTCTCAGAAACTTTCTTTTCTCTCTTTTCCTTTACCGGGTTTCTATTCAGAATAATGTCGATGGAGTACGCTATTCAGAATAATGTTGATGGAGTACGCTATTCTTCTTTTTTAAAGGCAGAGAGAAGGACCAACAACTATATTTGGGGAGTTAAAACTCCTACCTACTCTCCATTAGATAAGGAAAAGGAGTTATTATACTACAATTTAACTTCTCAATAATATCCGATTTAATTTAGTTCTCTTAATATTTATTAAACAAATAATCATGTGGGTAACCAAGCTTTCATTCTCCCACTTGATAGACGTTTATTCACTTAATGGTTCAATAAATATTTCAGGTACATATTTCAAGCTAAATCTTCATTCCATTGGAAATATCATTCATTGTG
>JBDJHY010432088.1:0-28453 GCA_039654485.1 Withania somnifera | reverse complement strand
GTAATGATTTCACTGATTTAGCCTCGACATAGTATCGAGCACCCGGTTATACTACTTTTACTTATTTTAGTCCAGGGACCATCCTTGGCACCGGGACTTGATCACATACATGTTTTTATTACTAAATGCTGGCACTTGAGACCGTCTTCTATATGGCAGTGAGTACAGCACTGGGACTTGAGACCTTCTCTAATACAGCAGTGAGTACAACTTTTGATGTAGAGGTTGATGATGACATTGCGGACCATAGTTGATACTACCAGATTGATGATTTTGGATTACTATTGGCGAAGGATCGCTTTAGTTATGATGTTTGGTAGGTGATGCTGGATTCTGGTTCTTACCTTGGGATGTGAGGTTCCTTTAATGATCATGTGTTTGTTACTTTTCTTGCACTTGTTTTTTTTTTTAGTGTACCCCTTGCTAATAATGGTAATGCCTCCGGGTGAGCGTGATTTTTTGTAACGCACTGAGTGTTTATTAGTTTTACTTTATTCTTATTTTAATGCTTATCGGTTATTACTAATCTTTTGTGGCTTCTTGTGATGTGGGAATTGGTGCTTATTACTGTTGTTCTTTCTTTTATCCTCTTTATTAAGGTTACCGGTATACCGACCACATTCGATCCTGATCTTTCTTGATTCCAATTTGTTGTTTATATTTTCAAATATGTTGTTAGAAGGATGTCGGATATATTTTGATCCAGTACCGGTGGTCCTGTTAGATAATTTGCTAACAGTATTTGACTATGTGGCATTAATTCGTATTGAACTGCTAGTTCCCTGATGTGTCCTATTTCCTCTCATGACTACTTTCTTTGTTATTCTTCCATTTACTACAGTTAGTTTTATTGTGTGCTCAGTGGACCTCGAAACCTACTGAGTATACGTTGCTTCGGCGGGTTGTACTCATACTATACTTGCACTTATGCAGATCCAAGTATAGGTCCCCGTTAGTGATTACATCATGTTTTTCATTCACCTGTCTTCCAAATCAGAGGTTCAGGGTAAGCTTGGCGTGTTGCTTTATCCTGCTTCTCTTCAGCTGTATAGTTTTGATTATCTCTATTGTATTTCGGAGATGTGTTGAGATTTTGTATATTCTACATCCTTATTTTTCTATACTAGTGGTTCATTTGACATTGACATCGGTCTTGGGTGTATTCTGCAATTCTTTATTATCTTTACTATTTCTTTTCTTATTCTTCCTCATTAATTATAGTAGACCTACGCTTCGGTTACGAACTACGGAGTTTGGTTCTCCTACTGGTGGTATAGTAGGTGCCATCGTGATTCGAGAAATTAGGTCATGACAAGGGATAACATTGATATGAGGCACTAGATGTCGGAGGGATAACATTGGTATGAGGCACGAGGTACCGATTGTGATTCTAAAAATGGAATGTGAGTTTCCATGACGACCATGTGTTTGTTACTTTTCTGCACTTGTTTTCTTCAGTGTGCTATAGGTCAGATAGGGGGCCTATAGGTGAGCGTGTTCTTGTGTACGCTGCTTTCTTATGGGGGACTTCTATGCGTTTAATTTCTTTACTTATTATTCATATTACTGCTTATCTGTCTTTGTTAGTTACTTGCTATTTCATGTTATATAGGATTAGTGCTTATTACTTCTGTTCGTTCAATTATCCTTTCTCTTGAGGTTACCGGTATACCGACTATATTCTATCCTTATCATCCTTGATTCTTTTTAATTGTGTATATTTTTATCTATGGTTTTGCAGGGATGCCGGGTACATTTTTCTTCATTACCTATGATCCTGTTATATGATTAGCTAGCACGATCAGTCGATGTGATACTTGTTTCGTACTTGAGTTACTAGTTTTCCTGTATTGTTCTATTTGCTTCTGTGACCCTTCTTCTTGTACTGTGTTGTTTACTGCATTTATTATTATTATACTCTTAGTGGGCCCTCGAAGCCTACTGAGTATGGGTTACTTCGATGAGTTGTACTCATACTACACTTGCACTTGTTCAGATCCGAGTACAAGTTCCCTTTCGTGATATACATACCATTGTTCGTTCGGATTCCATTCACATTGGAGATTTAGCTTGGCGTTCAGCTTGATGCTGCTTCTCTTCAGAGTTATGTTTTATTGATCTCCTATGTATTTCAGAGACATACTGATACTATATTTATTGTAGTTTTATCATTTTTTACTTAGTGGTTCGTTTGACACTAATACCAGATTTTGGGTGGTTGTTTCATTTTATTAATTTCACAAAACTTTACTATTTTCATATGACTTTTGATATTCTTCCGCAATTAATGTAGTAGTCCTCTGGTTTGACTTCGAATGATGGGGTTTGGTTCTCCTACTGGTGGTATAGTAGGTGTCATTATGATCCACGAAATTAGGTCATAACAGGAGGTCGGGTGGCTAGAGGAAGAGGTAGGGGTTTGGGTACACAGTAGGACGGGGAGCAGCACCAGATTTATGCTATTCTTGATAGGGCCGAGGCCTAGGCCACTGATGTGGTTGTCGCTGGTACATTGACTATTCATGGGTTTTCTACACTGACATTGTTTGATCCGGTTCCACCCTATCCTACATTTCTATTTATTTTGCTTCGCGGTGTGGTATTGATAGTGCGTAGCTGCCTGTACCCTTGAGTGTATCAACCTTGGTAGGTGCAACCCTAGTGGTGGATTGTGTATATAGGTCATGTTTGGTGACTATTTAGGGTCACTAAACGTGTGCTGACTTGATTAAGCTGGCTATGTTAGATTTTGATGTGATTCTAGGCATGGACTGGTTGTCCTTTTATCGCACGATCTGGGATTGTTATGCTAAGACCACCTTATCTTTGCCTGGTGTTCCTCTTGTAGTGTGGTGTGGACCCACTAGTCGTTCATCAATTTAGGCCATTTCTTACTGTCGAGCCCGTAGACTTGTCGCTCAGGGTTGTTATGCTTATTTGTCCGATGTTAGAGATATCAGTGCTGAGCCCCTTTTCCCTGAGACTGCTCTGTTTGTTAACGAGTTTGTTGATGTCTTCCTTGCTAGTATTCTTAGCCTTCCACCTGAGAAAGATATAGATTTTGCTATCGAGGTTGAGCCGGGCACCAGGCCCATTTCTATTCCTCTGCATCGTATGACACCGACTGAGCTTCATGAGTTGAGTCTTCAGTTACACTATTTTTTTGACAGGGATTTTATCCGTCCTAGTGTATCTCTGTGGGGTTCCACAGTGTTGTTTGTCAAAAAGTTGGATGGGTCCTTACGGATTTATATTGATTATAGGCAGCTGAACAAGGTGACTATTAAGAACAAGTATCCTTTACCCCTATTAATGATTTGTTTGATCAACTTCAGGGAGCCTTAGTGTTTTATAAGATTGATCTGAGGTCTGGCTACCACCAGTTGAAGGTTCGGGCTGAGGATGGCCCCAAGATAGCTTTCTGGATGAGGTGTGGGCACTATGAGTTTCTGGTGATGTCGTTTGGAATGAATAATGCCCCAAAACTTTCATGGATCTGATGACTCAGGTGTTTCAGCCTTATTTGGATTCTTTTGTGATTGATTTTATCGATGACATACTAGTTTACTCAAGGAGTTGTCCCGAGCATGAGGGGCACCTAAGAGTCATGTTGCAGACTTTGAGGACTGAGCGCCTCTATTCTAAGTTCTCAAAGTGTGATTTTTTTCTAGATTCCATCTCTTTTCTGGGCCATGTGTTATCGGGTGGCTATGTTAGTGTTGATTCGGCTAAGGTTTTAGCAGTTTGCGATTGGCCTAGACCTATGTACGTTATTGAGATCCATAGCCTTCTAGGGTTATAAGGGTATTATCGTTGTTTTGTTCAGGGTTTCTCTTCCATTGCATCCCCCTCTACTAGATTGGCATGGAAGGATATGCCCTTCCAGTGGTTAGCTAAGTATGAGGCCAGCTTTCTAAGGA
Source organism: Withania somnifera (assembly GCA_039654485.1). Lineage (NCBI taxonomy): Eukaryota > Viridiplantae > Streptophyta > Magnoliopsida > Solanales > Solanaceae > Withania > Withania somnifera. Next base: position 24,533 of record JBDJHY010432088.1, on the reverse strand, counting down.
TGAAGGAGTTGCTGACTACCGCTCCAGTTCTTGTTCTACCAGTTGAGGGCCAACCATTTACTGTGTCTTATGATGCTTCTGGGTTGTGTTCTAATGCACCAGGGCCATGTCATAGCATATGCATCGAGGCGGCTGAAGGATCACGAGCGCGACTACCCCACCCATGATTTAGAGTGTGCGATCGTAGTTTTCGCACTTAAGATCTTGAGGTACTATTTATATGGACTCCACTGTGAGGTATTCCCTGACCACTACAACTTACAGTACATTTTGAGTCAGAAGGATCTTAACTTGGGCAGTGGAGGTGGGTTGAGCTTCTGAAGGACTATGACATGACTATTTTTTACCATCCAGGCAAGGCTAACATGGTTGTTGATGCCTTAAGCCAGAAGGTGGTGAGCTTCGGTAGCCTAACTGCAGTTCTTATTTTTGGGAGACTTTTTGCTCGGGATGTGCAGTTCTTAGCCAGCATGATGGTTAGGTTGGATGTTTTAGCGCGAAGCCGAGTTATTGCCATATTGAGCCCAGATTATCTTTGATTGACCAAATATGAAAGTAACAGTATAAGGACCCACATTTAGTGCAGTTGAGGTAGAGGGTCCTATTGAGTGATTTTGATTGGGCTAGAGTAGACTCTGATGGTGTGTTATGGGTCCATGGCCACCTTGCTGTTCCAAGGGTTAGTGATCTAATTCAGACTTTGTTGTGTGCGACCCACTATTCTAGATTCTCTATTCACCTGGGTATTAACAGGATGTACCGTGATCTGAGGCAACACTACTGGTGGTGAGGTATGAAGAGGTCGATTATGTTCTTCGTGTCTCGGTGTTTAAACTGTCAGCAGGTAAAGTTCAAACACCAGAGGTCAGGCGGTGAGATGCAGAGGCTCCCTATCCCTGAGTAGAAGTAGGAGTGTATTACTATGGACTTCATCACAGGCCTTCCTCACACTTCCAGAGGGTTTGATTGCATATGTGTCATCGTGGATCGGTTGACCAAGTTAGCTCATATTCTACCAACTCATTCAACTTGGGATGCAGAGCGGTTGGCTGAGTTATATGTCTATAAGGTAGTTAGGCTTTATGGTCTACATGTATCTATCATATCTAATTGGAGCACTCAGTTCACCTCACGATTCTAGAGGTCGTTTCAAAGAAAGTTAGGTACAGAGGTTGATTTGAGTACATCATTTCACCTACAGACGGATGGGCAATTCGAAGAGGACCATTCAGGTACTTTAGGATATGTTACGTGCTTGTGTTTTTTATTTTGGAGGTAGTTGGGTCAGGCACTTGGCCTTAGCAGAGTTCTCATATTATAAAAGCTACCACTCCAGCACCCAGATGGCTCAATTCGAGGCCCTGTAAGGCAGGCATTGCAAATCACCCATTGGTTGGTTTAGTGGCGATGAGGTTCGACTCAAAGTTTCAATTAGCTCCGTGACACTGCAAACTGGGTCAGACTTATTTAGGATAGACTGTGGGAAGCCCAAAGTAGGTAGAAGTCCTACGTGGATCATATGCTTCAGCCCCTTGAGTTCAATGCTAGCGACTTAGTCTTCCTTAGAGTCTCGCCCATGAAAGGCATTATGAGGTTTGGTAGAAGGGAAAGCTTAGCCCCCGGTTCATTGGGCCGTATGAGATCTTCCAGAGGGTCGGAGAGGTTACCTACAGACTTTCCTTGCCACTTGAGTTAGCTACAGTTCATCTAGTTTTCCATGTATCGATGCTCCACCACTATGTACCGAACTCATCCCATGTCCTTTATTAAGAGGATGTGTAGGTTGATGATGCCACACCTATACCGAGGAGCCTGAGGCTATTATAGAAAGACATATTAGGCAACTTAGGTCCACAAAGATTCCAGTAGTGAAGGTTCGTTGGGCACATTGATAAGTCGAGGAGGACACCTGGGAGACAAAGTGTGATATGCAAGCTCGGTATCCACATTTATTCGAGTCTTCAGGTACTATTCCTTTCTTGACTTTCGAGGGATGAGAGTCCTTTTTAGTGATGGATGTTGTAATGACCTGTTCGGTCATTCCCTTTTTTTTTTTATTTTCCTTTGCTTAGAGTTATTAGTAGTTGCCCCAAGTCGTTTATGACTTGCTGGGATCGGTAGCTCGGTGCCTTGTGACTCGCTTGCTCATTATCTCATTTTCCTTGTTTTGAAGTTTAAATTTTGAAATAGTGAAACTTGAGATTGGAATTGTAGTAAACGCGCTCGAAAATGAATTTCGATAGTTTTGTTAGCTCTGAAATGCCCACTTTGGTATAGGTGGACCCTAAGTTTGTGTCGTAGGCTTTTCGTTTAGAGTTTGGGTTGCTTTGTGGAAATTAAACCCAACTGAATCTTAGTTTGGAGCCTGGGTGGTCTTTTGATGATCGGAGTGTCGTATCGGTATTCCAATGATTCCATTAGCTCTGGAATGTTGATTTTGGGCTAGTTGAGTCATTAGTTTGCTTCTTGGGTTTTCCAGGCTCGTTTTGAGTAATTTGTGGACCTAAGTTTGTGTCCTAGGCTTTTCGTTTTGAGTTTGGGTTGCTTTGTGGAAATTCAGCCCAACTGAATCTTAGTTTGGAGCCTGGGTGGTCTTTTGATGGTCGGATCGGTATTCCAATGATTCCATTAGCTCTGGAATGTTAATTTTGGGCTAGTTGAGTCATTAGTTTTCTTCCTGGGTTGTCCAGGCTCGTTTTGAGTAATTTGTGGAAAGTCCTTAGTTCAACTCCTTTTGATCTAGTTCAACTCTTTTTGATCCTTTTGAGTTTGGGGTTATTTTTACCTAAATGGCCTTGGTTGATCATTTTATCGATTTCTTTGAGTTCGTAGTATCTTTTCCACCCAAAATGCACTTTTGGTTTGCTAGAATAGGACTCGGGATACTCATTTAGACCCCTCAGAGTTTTCCAATTTTACTAAGTGTTGTTGCAGGTCACAAACCATCCCTACGCCCAGGGGGTCGCATCGTCCAAGAGGCCAGAATGGTGGCACGTCGGCCCTGTAGCCTATAAATAGGGGATTTCCCCCTTCATTTTCCATCATTTTTCTTTTCATTTCTTTGCTTGGGTCTGGGTTTTTTTGAGCTAATATTGGGTGTTTTAAGCAAAGGGGAGTTGCATGTGTGATCTTGGGAGTTCGTGGTACTTGGTTTTTTTGGGTATTTCTCATTATTTCTACTTTTCTTTAAGTTATGCAAAATATTTTTAATTTTATTTATTTATACCTCATTTTATCCTTCTTTACGTTATCGCCTTAAGCTCAAACTTGGACCACGAGTCCTCCTGAGCCGAGCGCTTTACCTAGTATAAATAGTTTAATTTTTTAGGCTTGGGGTCCATTTTACGACCCAAGTTGCTAATTTCAATATGGGTCTTTTTCTTCATATTTTTATCCTCGATTCATAATATGTATAGTTTCGGGTGATACCGACTGCGTTGGAGTTTTGGGTTCACAGTGCACACATTTCAGGGATTCTTGCTGGCACCCAGGTAGGCTAGGTTTATTTATTTTCTTTGTAGACTAGGTTATTATTAGTTCTTGTGATATGACTAGAAGTGTGGGCTGGTTTGCTAGGTTGATCATTGTATTATTATTGTTATCCTGTTAGATTTCGGGGGTCTGTGTGAGGAATTAGAGGGTGTGGGATTGTATGCCTGGGTCCTGGCCAACCTTGTAGAGGCCATAGACACTGGGAGCTATTTTAGTTGTTACGCGATGAGTGTGGTGAGATGAGTTCTTAGCTGGTGGCCTTTGGCCCATCCTAGACTTTGTTTACTTTCTGTTATCCATTATTATTTATATTATTATTGCTATTTATGTTGAGACTCCTATTTATTACTGTTAGCTTGTTATTATCACTGTGGGGGTGAGGCCCCGGTTATCGGCACTGATAGGGGGCGAGGCCCTGAGTTTTGGTATTGTGAGGGCGAGGCCCTTATTATCGGCACTGATAGGGTGTGTGTGTCCGAGATTGGTATTGTGGGTGCAAGGCTCTGGGTTGTTAGTACAGTTATGGGGCGAGGGCACGGGTTGTTGGCACTAGTATGGCAAGGCCCTAATTGTTGGTACTAAGGATGCTGCTCACTTTACTTTCCTTCGCCCCAGTCTATTTTCCTTAGTATGGTGTATGCTCACTGGGCGTATGGGGGGAGTCACAGTGGGTTTTGCTGTGTTGTTTGTGCTTACTAGGTTTTGGGATTTGAGTTATGTATGATTTCCTTCTTGCTTCCATTCTTTTTGTATTACTTATGTTTTTTTCATTTGTTAGATGTTTTGAGAGTTCATAGCCCATTGCACGTAGCTCCAGGCTGTAGGGTTAGGCTTATCTACAGGAAGGTTGTATACGCCATCATGACCAGTGATTTTTTGTCATCTACATTCTGCTACTCAAATTTATTATATGGTATCAGAGTAGTAAAACTGTCATCTAATCAAAAAGTTTTAGCTCTCATTCTCTTTTACTGCTACAATGGAGTACAACAACACTACACCATCAAGTAGGAATACAATCTCAACACAAACTGTGAATCCAACAAACCAGATTGATTCCAGTAATCCACTTTTCCTTCACTCTTCAGAATCACCAGGAATGAGTTTGGTGAATTTCATGTTTGAGGGTAGAGGTTTACAGGGATGGAGAAGGACCATTCTTAAAGCCCTTTCATCCAAGAATAGACTGGGTTATATAGATAGTACCTACAAGATGCCATAACCAAATTCAATAGAATATCAACTATGGAGAAGGTGCAATGACATGGTAACTTTATGGTTATTGAACTCTTTATCCAAGGATATAGAAGATAGTGCAATTTATTCAAAAACTACAAAGGATTTGTACACAAATCTGGAACAGAGATTTGGACAGTCTAATGGATCCAATCTTTTCCATTTACAAAAGGAACTTGGTAATCTAGTCCAAGGTAATACTGACATTACAGGTCACTATACCAAGTTGTTAAGATTGTGAGATGAACTGGACTCGTTAAATTCAGATAACAAATATGTATGTAACTGTGTTTGTGGAGAGAAAAAAATTTAAAAAAGTTTCTAGAGGATGAAAAACTCATCAAGTTCCTCATGGGTTTGAATGAGACTTATGCACCAGCAAGAAGCATCATTCTAATAGATTGATTGATTTTCCATGCATACTTTCTCCTTTGCAGGATAAAAATCAAAGGAAAGCATACGTGAATCCTTATATATCAACTGGTTCATATGCTTTCATGGATGAAAAACAATGATCTTGTTACACTCAATAGTATCCAGATACTCAAGTACATGACGATAATCAAGTCTACACTAATAAGAAATTTCAGTCACAAAGTCAAGGAGGATTGGATAAAAAGTGGGTCAAAGATTTCCAACAAAGAAATCTAACCTCTTCTACACTCATTGTAAGAAGACTAATCACGAAAGATAGGATTGTTATAGATTGACTGATTTTCCACTAGATTTCAAATTTACCAATACCAAACCAAGGAAGGCTTATCCTGCAATCAGAAGTATTGTTGTTTCAGTTGAAGAAGGAAAGGGTATCAATTGTAATCCTAACATTTTTTTGACCAAGGATAAATACTCTCAATCTCTTCAATATTACAGAGGAACTAAACCAACATCGGCACTTCTTACAACACCCGATGCCAAGACAACTGGACTTTCTAATGCTGCTGCTAGTATATCTTATACACTTGCGTTCACATGTCTTTCCAATATGAATTCTGGCTCCTGGATTATAGATATATGAGCATCTGAGAACATGTGCTTTGATTCCAAAGTTTTTAATTTTTTTACTCCTTTACCTTCCCTTATGTTCATTATTCTTCCTAATCTTACCAAGGTCAATGTTACCCATAGAGGTTGTGCTTCTATTTTTGCAGACATCATCTTGAAAAAAGTTTTATATGTTCCTCATTCAAATATAATCTACTGCCAGTAGATAAATTTATTAAGCAATATCAGTCCTATTTTATATTCACTCCATATGGATATATTTTGCATGCCTCTTTCATGAAGAGGACTCAACCTTTTAGTGAGGTCAAGGATAGACCTTTCTTACTTCAACCTACTAGAACTAAGCTTAGAAACTACTTTAGAAGTCACTAGAATGTTTTGATTTCAGAGAATTGTGCTCACTCTATTTCAGTTTCTTGTTCTATTTCTATTTTAGTCAAGTCAAAATCTGCTCTTTCTAACTATAACTTCTGAACAACTACACTTGTCGCCCGCTAAATTAATTATCGTAGCTCCAGCTGAAGCAATTGTAAATGCTTCGATCGATCAAAGCTACTCAAAAATCATGATAGGTGCTTGAGATCAGAAGTGGAACAAGATATAAGGGCGTTTGACTTTTTCTATAATGAACAACATCTGTTTTATAAATTTTCCTTCTATGTATGAGTGCACTTGTGATGTTTGTCCATTGGCAAAGCAGTCTAGGTTATATTTTCTTATTAGTCATATTAAGTCTAAAGCTAATTTTGAGTTTATTCATATATAAACTTGAGGTTCGTACAAAGACGCTACGTACAATGTTTTTAAATATTTTCTCTCACTATTGTTGATGATTATAGCAAAGGCACTTGGACCTACATGTTGAAAACTAAAAGTAATGCTCTTCTTGCTCTTAAGATTTTTTTTATCAATGGTGGAAAGGCAATTCAACTATCAATTTAAAAGGATAAGGTTTGATAATGCTCTTGAATTGGGAGCAAGCATTGACACTTCAATTTTCTGGCTTCTGAAGGTTAGTTCATCAAACTTCTTGTGTCCCAACACCAAAATAAAATGGTGTTGTGGAGGGAAAACACAAATATTTATTGGAGGTTCATAGGGCCTTATTAGTTCAATCAAAGGCTCATATAATGTATTGGGGAGAATGCTTTCTTAAAGCCACCCATCTGATTAACATAATACCTTCCAGACTCTTAAAAGGTAAATCCCTTTTGAGGTTTTATTCCACTCTAGTCCATCTTATGAAAGGCTAAGGGTTTTTGGTTGTCTTCTATATATTTGTACTCTAGCATATAACAAGGGAAAGTCTGAACTAAGAGCTAAACCTTGTTTTTTCCTAGGCTATCCCGAAAAGCAGAAAGGTTATAAATTCTTGGACTTAGAAACTAAGAAAATCTTAGTTTTTAGGATGTTTATTTTCACGAGTATGTCTTACCTTTTGATTCTCTTTCCAAAAGTTTGAATCCTGTCTTTCTTTACTTCTCTACATCCTCTCATAAAACTTATTCACCTTGTGAAACTATCTCTCTTTCAAATATCCTACCTAGGAAAAATCCAAATTCTATTTCTTCTTCTTCAGGCACTCTTGACTCAAATATACTACCTGGTTCTCCACCTTTCGCAACTTCTGCTTCTCAAATTTCTTATAAATCTTGTGTTCTTTCTTGTTTTCTTTATTTTACATTTTTGCAATACTTATAAATCCACAAAATCAAGGTAAATATGGATTATCCACTAGCAATCATGAAGTACAATACCCATATTGATATATTTTAAATCGGTCCAAAAATCACCCTAAAAGTTCATGTTCAGAAACCCAATTCAAAATTATGAAATTTCATGAAATTCAAGTTACTCATACTTATAGGAGTTCAAATACCAAGTTTCATCCAAAACCAATCTCAATTTTGTAATCATAACTTAAATTTATCAATTAAAAGTTGGGGTTCAAAAACCCTAAATTTTGATCTTTCAAAAATCAAGAAATTAAGATGAAATTATATTTATAAATATGAAAATAACATGAATTTGAGTGAAAAATCTTACCAAGAGCTCCAATCTTTGAAAATTTAGTACCGATGTCTTTCGGCAAAGAGAATAATCTTCCAAAAATGATTGTAGAGGGATTTGAGTTTAAAAAATTAGAAAAAAAAAGACTTATAGATGGGTTTAAACCATAATAAAAGAATAGATTTCCCCTCATTAAGACAGAGAAAAATTTCCTGGTAGCACAAAGCATGAGCTACACCACGACTCATGGGCCTCACCAAAGCACTTGGGCTCTCCCAAGGCTATTTAGGCACTCCAACGGCTCATGGTAAGATCCCATGGCTTGTGGGGATCCCATACAAATACTTTGACAACATATTTACAAGAAATACTCTATTTTTTGAACGATTTTTCGGGATTTGTTCAGAATACCGTATAAACAAACCATATGTGAATTTTACATATAAGCGATATTTCAGATTCAGTGGAATCATCAAAACATGATTTTGATGCCTCCTTGTCCCAATACCTATCAATGATTTAAAATAAGGCTTAAAATCACACTATGCCATCTAATCTTCTTTACTTAAAATGACAACCCTAGAATCATTACCAAGGGTCATTCTAAACTTAAATAAACCTTTAAATTAATAAAATTGATAAAATTCAATTCGAGCACTAGATCGTCAAATATTGACCAAAGTCAAACTTTGACCTCAAAACTCAACTTATCTCGCTAAACAAGCTAAAGTCACCATGAAAAACCTAAAACTAAAAACGAAGGTTTTTCTAGATCAAATTTCATATTTTAAAGCTAATGGCACTTATGAAATTGATTCTATTCTAAGACTCAAAACTCTAAATATTGACTAAAGTAAACTATGTCCACTTAAAGTTTCTAAAATTTAAAATTTCCCAAATTTTCAACTATTCAATTCAGTTTCAATACTAATCACACAGATGAATCAAATATGGTTTGTAGAAATTATTAGGAAGGAAAAATAATAATTCTACTAAAAAAAAATAACCTTGAGGATTATTACAACGTTCTTACAGAACAGTTCTCTAGAAAGCCTCATAACTATTTCCTATTTTTTCTCTCAAATATGGAGTTACATCACAACACTCTCAAGAAGTAGGAGTGTGATATTGCTGGTTTCCGTAGAGGGGTAATGATTGCCTGTTTTTATGAACCCTATGTTTGGAGGTTTTTGATGATTTAGAATAGGTGATAAAGCACAAACGACATATTTTTTGTTGAAGACAATAAATGATTTCCCCGATTAGATTTTTTCTATTATAGGCACATAACTCACAATAATTTTCATATAAAGATGGGGAGAGAATACTCCCTATCAATTCAGGACATTGAGCCCTTTGTTAGCTTTTTTTTAGGGTGATCCCTCAGTTTAATTTATATCACTGACCATTAAGTTTTGATGTCTCCTGATTACTCATGGGGTAGCATTTTGGGAGGAGAGTGCATCTTCTCTATAGCCATTTTTGTTTGAGGACCCTTTTTTATGTTCTAGAAACCTTTTTTTCTATCAAAAGTATCCTTTAATAAGGTCTCGTCATATCTCCAGCGGAAATTAACGGATAATAATTTTGTCATGGTAGTCTATTAGTTTTTCCGCCTTTCTTGAGATTATTCTAAATTCTAACTCTTAGGTCCTTTGCTTGCCTTGTGAGTAGTCTCTAGACATAAGTGCACTATTCAGGGCCTTGGGGAATTTTTATTGGAAAATAATGGTAAAACTCAATAATGACATTCTTATTATTATAGATAATACTGATAAAATAGAACAATAATATAATTTGTTGTTAGAAAAATAATAATACTAAAATTAAATCATGTACTAATAATAACTCTATAAAGTTAGTAGATTATATCATATATAATAAATAACAATACTTCAGTTGTATTGACCCTTACAATCATTTTTGCAATTTCGTATATTTTTTGTATCTTAGAGCATTCCTAAGTCATTTATGACTTATCAGAACCAATGGTTTGATTCCCGAGTCGTTCGTTTGGTTGTTGTATCTGTTTTCTTATTTAAAGCCTTAACTCTTGAAATCATTGGTTTCAGTCAATATTTTATGGAAACAAACTCAGAATTAAATTTTGACAGTTTCGTTAACTTTGGAATATGGATTTTGGTCTAGATAGACTCTTGGTTTGGATCTAGAAGGTTTGATTTTTATTTTGTCACCTTTTGCATGTTTTATGAGTTTTGTAGTCCATAAGTGTAGCTTGGGTAGTTATTTCATGATCGGATCCTCGGATTGAAATTCTGATTGCACCATATTCTTTGAAATATTAAGTTTGGGTCAGGTGAGCTATTCATTCGGGGTTAGGGCCAACTGGGCTCATTGTGTGTACTCAGTTGGAAATTTGGTTATGTTGGTATAGTGTTGACTTTAGTCAATATTTCATCAATGCAATCTCAAATAAGAATTGTGTGTATGCCATTGAGTCCAGAATATTTTCTAATGACCACTTTGGTAACTTTTGTAATTTCACATTTTCTTGTACTCTAGAGTTTTCTTGTAGCGGCCTTAAGTCATTTATGACTTATTGGAACTGGGGTTTGGTTCTCGGGTCATTTATTTGATCATTACGTTTATTTCCCATTTTAGAGTCTTTACTATTGAAATCATTGAATTTTATCAACATTCTATGAAAATAAACTCGAAATCAAATTTGGATAATTTGTTAGCTTCAGAATGTGAATTTTGGTCTGTGTAGACTTTTGGTTCAAGTATGGGAGCTTTATTTTTGAGTTTGTGCAAAATTGTATGTTTTATATGCTTTATGTAGGCTTTTTAGAGCTTGGATAGTCATTTTGTGATCGAAGCCTTGTATTCAAAATGTTACTATGCTATCAACTTCAGAATGTTGAGTTTGGGTTAGGTGAGTTGTTCGTTCGGGTTTTGGCCAAGCCAGCTTATTTTGAGTAATTGGTTGGGAAGAAAGTTATTTTGGCATAGAGTTGACTATGGTCAATATTTTGTTAAAATAGTCTCGGATTGGAATTTTATCTGTACCATTAAGTCTGAAATATTGTTTTGGTGCAATTAGTATATTTGGTTTGTGCATATTATACTCCGCTTGATAAATAGACCCAAAAACCTCTTCTTAAAAGTTACAGATTTTTAGAATCTGGGGCATCTGAAAGTTTTTCAGTGCGAACCTCATTCAAGGGGCACAGTCGCTCCAATTCCTAATTTTTCCTATTTAGAACGATTGCAGTATGGTGGTGTGATCGTGTCAATTTTTTTTTTCCCGGATTAGCCTTATCGTACTCTGAGGACGTTGTCAATGCTAATCCCCCTTCCTTATATTTAGTACGATGGCACTTCAATAGCTCCGTTGGTGCCAAATCCTGAACTTCCCCCTCCTTTAGTACGCTTGCGCTCTTGAGCACCGATAGAGCTAATTTTGCTTCCTGGCCTTTAGAGACGATGGTGCTGACTGCTGGGACCTGAGATCATGAACTTTTATCTATTTCTTCATCTTTTCTCTACTTCAAACACTAAAACCTCCATTATAGTTCTTGGGTCTTTGCATAAACTATTGGGTGATGTTAGAAACTTGATTTCTTCAATCATTGGTAAGCTTCCACTTTAATTTTTTTAAAATTTCACCCAAAATCCCCATGTGTCTTCTTCACTTTATCTCATCAATTCAAGCTTATTTATTGGTCTTCTTAGCTTCAAATTTGGTTATGAGTTTCCTAATATGTGCGAAACATTTTGATACCTTTTGTTTGGACTTTTGGGTTCGGAGGTCCGTAGGCCTGTTTTGACCCATATTTTGACCCCCTCTATTTTCATCGCTCTATGATTATTGTTTGAATTGTGTTAATTTCTAGATTAATTTTTTGGTAGTTGCATGATTGTTGGAGTTCATTTGCACACATCTGAGATTTGGAACAGTCCGGGCATCTTTCGTGTTGTATTTGCGAGTTTGTCTATGAAGGACAGGTAGGCTATGATTTACGATCTAAGATTGGTCTTATACAGGTAGTAATTATGGTGTTTAGAAATCCTTGGGTTGGATTTGTAGGTTGTAACGCATGACCCTTGTCTAGTCTTCTTGTTCGTTTTTTAATTGCGTATTATTATTGCTTTTGTGATTATAGTTACCCTGTGACCCCGATTGGTCTTTCCATGACTCTTGAACTTAGATAATGGTTTTCATGGGAAATATCCGTGAGTCCTGGATATTTGACTTGGTTGGCTATGCTTGTTGTAGAATCTGTGCCTTGGCAGGGCCAACAGGATTCGTTGTGATATAATTATGTTTGAGCATATCATCATTATAAAAGTGCTTCTGATGTATTGGTTTCTATTAGTTTTTCCTTAATCCTAGCACACTTATTTTGAAACCTTTCATGGACTGATGAATTCAGTATTATAAGCCTAATATGAGTACTTTCAAAGTGATTAGCCAGTTTTTATGATAAAAAAGGTTAAGTGTTGAGTTAATAGCTGAGTTGGTGTTATACTAGCCTTGATTGCGGTCATGAGATATATGTTGTAATCATTTCAAATTTAGACTCAGTTGCGGCTGGACACGGTCATTGATATTCATCCTGGTATTATTTCTGTGTACTATCTATGATATATAAGTACAATTATGTTATGGGTTCAGTTTATATTATGAGTAGCTCTACTTACCTTGTGGGATTATTGGATACGAGTTGGAACCTTCCATAGACCTTGCTGATCTAGGCTTGCAGGTGACTGGAGGAGGGATATATGAGGGAGTAGAGGTATACAAGTTGCGGCCTTCCATGCAATCCTACCTGACTAACTTTCATGTCAGGGTAGGAGTGTAAGGATTTACTTTACCATCATTAGATTATATCATTTTGCATATCTTGTTTCTGATTGGTATTGCTATTTGTACTGTTCGATTGGATAGAGTACCATAGGGCTTGTATTAATCCTTGTGTGTTTATTTGTTTACTTACCTATTCTGTTGAGATATACTATTGTTGGTTGATTTTGATTAGATCTTGCGGGATCCCTTTTATGTTATTAGGTAGATCTTGTGGGATCCCTTTACATATTCACTTGTTATATATTATGGGATTCCTTATATGCTTTGATTATAACTGTTATAGTTAGACCATCCTTCTATCCCGTTATTTGAGGTTATCGATATACCACCAGATCTGTTTTTTACTTGTACATCTTATTAGTTGAGCATGGATTCAAGTATGTTCTTTCACCTGTTTTCCTGAATCTTCTTTGTCATAGCTAGTATCTAGGATATTTTACTTTCTTTATCCTGTTAACTAGATTTCTATGTTTGTGATCCTTGTTTGACTTCTATGACTTATTTGCCTTGTCTGTTTACTTACTGCTTTTATTCTTTATATATTCCCAATCGGCCTATGATGTCTAATAGGTACCTATTTCTTTTGGAACACATACTACACTCTGTATCTTCTGGGGAAAATCCGAGTAAAAGCGGTCCATGCTGATTGATTTCATGCTAAGATCTAGTTGGTGAGGTAGATGATTCCTTCTGGCATCCGAAGCATATCTTTTACCTTTCTTATGATCTATTTTCTGTTATTATCTCAATGCTAATGTTGTATTTCCATTTCAGACATTATAATCCTATGTTGGTGGATCATGTATCTGGATATCAAGTTTTGAGGTTATTTTTTACTTATTATAGACTTCCTTATAACCCTGTCCCTTATTTATATCTCATCTTCCGCACTTTGTTTATTATTCATACTTTGCGTACTTGTTGGTTGGTCTCTTACTGTAGGATGTAGATGCTCTCATGACTTGATAAATTGGGTTGTGACATGTTGTTTCTATGTAGACAATATATTTGGTTTGTGTTCATTGAGTTTCGAACGTATTTTTAGCATCATTTTGAAGTTTGATCAATTGCTGGTTTTTCATGTCTTAGATGTTTCTAGTGCACAACTAGCATTTCATAGCTTAGTTGTTGCTGGTGCACAACTATATCCTTTTTTACAACCTCATTGATTTTCCATGTGATCGCGATGAAGCTTTCTGATTGGACTTCGCGATTGAATGTGTCCCTCACGCTATCGTATCCGCTTGCATTCCTAGACTCCATGATCAAGATGTCATTTGCACGCAATTGCAATTCATTCCCAGTACAGCCTCTCAATTGTGACCCTTCCTCACGCGGTGGTGACAAGCAATTTCGTGCCAGGTATATGTACCTGGTAACTCTAAAATTTGAAGTTTGTCCATCATTTTCCCTTCTAAATACTCAAAAACCTCTATTAAAATTCTTGGGTCTTTTCATGTGATATGGGATGATGATGTACGAAATGATATTTGCTCGATTATTGGTAAGTTTCCACTCAAATTTCATCCAAAAATTTCAAAAATCTCAAGCATGGTTCTTCACTTTATTTTATCGATTATAGCTTATTTCTTACTATTCTTAGCTCCTTGGGTATGAGTTCCTTATGATGTAGGAATATTTTGTACCCTTTGTTCGAGGTTTTGGGTTTTGCAGGCCCGTAGACTCATTTTGACTCCAAATTTGAACCCAACTATAATTATAGATTAATAGGTATCATTTGATTCATTTTAACATTTAGGTTATTATTTTGCTAGTTTTGTGATCTTTCAAGCTTGTTGGTGTATTTTAGATCCATTAGAGCAGTCTGGGATAATTTATACCAGTATTTGCGCATTCTCTTCAAAAGTTAGGTAGGCTATGGCGTACTAATCATTGACTTGGCTTATATAGGAAATACTTATAGTATTTAGCCTTTCTTGGGTTGGGTTTTCTATGTTTGGTACCTTTGACCAGTCTGCTTCTTTAGTCCACTTCTTGGTTATGTTTTAGTGTTCATTCACGATTATAGATTACCCAGTGATCCCCCGTGGTCCTTTTACATCTAGAACATAGATGGTGGGATTTATGGAGAATATCCATGAGTCCCAAATATTATCAGTGGTTATGATTGCTTCAAATATCGAGCCTGTCCAGGGTGGGACTAGTTGTGATATATTATTGTGGTTAAGAATAACATCATTATGAAAAATGGTTTTGTGCATTGGTTTCCATTATTTTATGTCCAAGAGACCAAAATCAATATTTTCAAAACCTGCATGGCCTTGTGGGCTCATTTTTAGTATTGTTGGATTAAAATACGTGTTTCAAAGATGTTTTCCCAGTTTTAATGAGTAAGGTTAGAGTGATAAAGTTAATCACTGCTTTGAGTTACTACTAGACTTGGTTGTCGCCAAGAGCTAGATGTTATCATCATTTTGATTTTAGACCCAGTTGTGGCTGGGTAGTGTCATTCATATCCAGTTCTGATATAGAACTGAGAGACGCCTGAGTATAGTTTATATTATATCGAGTTTAGTTTATGTTATGAATTGAGTTGTATGCTGTCGCAACCTTCATACACCTTGAAAATCTTCTTGCGAGCGAACAGAGAAGAGGTATATTAGGAAGTAGAGGTATACGAGTTGCGACATTCCATGGGTCCTTCCTGCCGAGCTTACAGGTTCGAAGGAGGAGGGAATGGATTTACTTTATTGTTATTCATCATATCATCATACATATTCTATCTTTGAGTGCCGATTGCTGTTTGTACTCTCTGGTTGTATGGGATGCTAAAGGGTTTGAATTTATCCTTATTTGTATATCTCTGTCATATGCTAGGCCATCAAGATTATTTCTTTATTTAGTATACTCTGATACATTGGTTCTAATTGGTACATTCTTTGGACTCCTTCCATGTTTTCATTATTCTATACTTGTTGGTAGTTATCCCTTTTCCCATTACCCATTATTTAAGGTTACAAGTATACAACTATTTTTGCTATCTTTACTAACATCCTGTTAGTTAAGCATGGATTCAGGTATGTTCTCTACTTTGTTTGCCTAAATCTTACTTATTATTGACTAGTTTCATAGGATATATACTTGCTTGTAACCTTCTAACTAGTTTTTTGGTATGCTCTAATTGTTTGACCTTTGTGAATTAGATGCCTTATCTGTCTATTTACTACCTTTTTTTATATGTTCCCAATCGGCTGATGAGGCCTACTAGGTACCTATTATTTTTAGTACTCATACTATACTCCGCATCTTCTGGTGCAGTTCCGGGTATGAGTCATCCATCCTGATTCCTGATTATGCTAATTTTTCCTAATCTTAGGTAGACGATGGCTTATGGCCTCTGAATCTTGCCTTTACCTCTCTTTATCTTTTCACTCTATTATTTTGCACTGTTGGAAATGGATATTCCAGTTCTATTATCATACATCTACTATTCTGATAGTATTGTAGTGGCATATGTACTAGATACCGTTTTTGAGGTTTGTTTTATTATATTTGACTTCTGCTTATCTCTATCCCTTGATTTTATATCTCATCTTCCGCTTTTAGTTCTTTATTCTTACTATTCATGCGTGTTGGATGATTCTCCTATGGTAGTATATAGGTTCCCCCATGACTTGAGAAATTGTGTTGTGACAAATTAGTATCAAAGCACTAGGTTCATCAATATCCTTATTCAATGATCCAGTGTCTTTTAGAGTGAATCAGGTGTGATGGCATTCATATCTTATCTTCTGGAGGGTACAATGACATCTTTAGGAATTCTCTCTCTTGTTATTTCCTTTTTGAGTAATATATTATTGTTGGTCTCTTGAAAGCTTATTTTTTCTTATTCACTCTTCCGCAGATGGCACATATACAATATTCACGAGATGATGCACCTATTACATCGCCAGTTAGAGCATCTTCTAAGATTCGAGCCTGTGATAAGGGTTGAGGTTGAGAGCGTGCCGGAGTAGCGCCCTCTAACTAGAGTTGTTTTGCCTATTAGTGCTTCAAATATTAAGCGCAAACCTTTACCGATTCAACATCCACCAATATTGTAAGGACCAACTATTTTTTCACCGATGTCATCTTCATTGCTGTTTATTACTCCAACTATGAGGGGTTTTCTTCTTTAGTTGTTGGGTATGTTAGGTCGACTGATAGGTGGGGTTCTGACTTCAACCTTGAGTTCCTTCAGTTAGGATGTGCCACCAACACCGAGTTCATTTTGTTTGGGTTTTCCTCTATCTATTTCATCCATCCCAGTTCAGTTGCATCCTCATCATACTTATGCACCGTCAGCACCTGCGGCACCTTCTCTTACTATTGCTCCACCTATGCCTCTACACCTACCTATGTCTGACTTTGATTTGAAAGCATTGAGTATATTTTTGATACTGAGTCCTCTGAGGTTCACTGGTGCACTGAGTGAGGATTCGAGGGATTTTATTAATAGGTTTTAAGAGGGGTTTTATAAACTCAATCTATTGGAGATTTATGGGGTAGATATTATAGTATACCAGAAGGTGGCCTTACCAAGAAGTGGTGGAGGTATTATTTCTTGACCAGTTCAGCTGATCCTACCCTTATTTCTTGGAGTTTCTTCCATGATGCATTCTTGGAGAGGTATATTCCTCGTACTGAGAAGGATCATAGGAGAGAGAGGAGTTTCTTGGATTCTGACAAGGTTTTTTTATTGGTTACTGAGTATGGGGCGGAGTTTCATTGATTTTCTACTTATAGGTCCAGCTATATATCTACTGAGGCAAAGAGGATTCGATGTTTTGTGTCTGGGTTAGATACTGAGATTCATAAGGCTGCCGAGGTATTATTTACTACTAAATCATCTTTTCAGTCCATCTTTTGAGCATGCTCGTACTATGGAGAGCCTTGGTGTTAGTGAGAGAGTTAGGGAGGAGAAGAGGCTTCATCATCAAGGCCGATTCAATGGTTCGAGGAATGCTGGTAGGGGGTTTGGATCTTAGGGTAGGACCCTATCTCAGCACCAGCAACAAGGACAATCAAGACATCCCATTCAGGTTTCTTTATACACTTTTGTCAGTGGTTCTTAGGGCTTTGAGGGTCATTCTTCAGGTCAGTAGTTGAGGGGTGTTACCTCAGGTTCTTCAGGTAGTGGTGGACGTTCTGGTTCGACTAGTTCTTCTCACCCTATTTGTCCTTATAGGCCTTATTATAAATGTGGTGCCATGGGACATATAGCTAATGATCTTCCCTAAAGAGATACTATTTAGAATGTGGCTCAGCCATCTATTATTCCATTTCCTGTTCCATCCTATCTAATTAGTGCCATACATTTCAGGGCACGGAGGTGGTGCCGTAGTTAGAGATGCTCCTTAGCATGGTTGGGGACGTGGTCATGATGGTGGCGATGGATGTGGTTGCCGATATTTATATGCAATGCCACGTATACCAAAGACAGAGGCCTTTGATTCAATTGGAACAGGTACCATTACTATGTGCTATTAGCTCGCTTCGCGTGTAAAGACCCCGAAGGTCATCTTGGACATTTTCCACAAATTTCTATTTTTATCCTTTCTCGAGATTTGTCCCTAGTCCTATTTACTTAGTTTATAGGGTTGGGAGTTGGAGCTATAGAGTTATGAGTTTTGGGGTTTCCTTATTGATTTGAGGCTTTTATGTTCAGAATAGTGGGTTTTTGATCCTTATTTTGAGCTTCGAGCCTTGAAATGGAACTCTATCAGTTGTGTTAGCTTAGGAACATGAAAATAAGTCTATAAAGACCTTCTTTATAGATTCTAGACTTCTTGTGTTGATTATATCTCATTATACCATATGGTGATTTATCGATCGGATTAAGTTTTGATATTCATTTGGATCTGGGAGGTCTAATTTGGTCTAGGAGAATCTTTGGATACTGATACTTGAGTGTCATACGTTTCAATATTCTTGCTTAAAGTTTTTGATTACCAACAATGGGGTGTATCGGGTCAAAAATACCTCGAATGCCCATTTTATGATTCTAATGTGTTTGTAAGGTTACTTACACTCAAAGTTCATACATGGTTTGTGTTAGTAGGGTTCCGGGTGAGTTCGGGGTTTAAAATGACTTAAACTCAGAACCGAGACAAAAGGGGGAGGTACGGACCGTACTGGGTCAGGAAGACCCATCCTAAGGCTCAGACCATGCACCCTAAAATTTTATAGGGTGGGCGTAATCTTGTTGTATAGGTACAGACCGTCTCAATGGCCTTCCTTTCTTATTTAGCCAATTTTTGGCTTTTTTGGCAGTTTTCAAAGGGCATTATGGAATTTGCATATTAACCTTTGTTCATATATGGGTATTTCACGATTTTTAGCTTATTTTACACTTTTCAAACCCCATTTTAAACATTATTTGAAGTATTTTGTCAATTGGTAAGATCAAATCATCACAGTCTCAAGAAATTCAAGACCCTTTGTAGGATTTTACCGTAATTAATGATTTCATGGGATTTTTGATATGGATTAAAACTTGTTTCTTATTTTGTGCATGAAACTTATTGGAGTCTTTAAACCTAAGATTTTTATGAAAGTAGATGGTGATTTTATCTATCTTTTTGAACCTGAATTCTACATGATAATTGGAATCCCCATTACATTGGTGACTTGAATTTCTATGGAAACTTCCCAAATTTTGGAAGGGTTTTGGGTTGGTTTTTGAGACCCAAGAGAAGGAATGCATATGGTTACTTCTTATCATGATTCATTATGGGTAAATTATTAATCTTATAGATTTTTTGGAGTTGGGAACGCAGTGTGAAGTCAAGGAACACGTTTGATTCTTCTTCATATAAGGCAAGTGGAGGCTTGACCCTTCTTCAAAACTTTGTAGAACACATGTAGTGTATTAATTATGATTAATTGATCATGAGTAATATTGAAATGAGGATGCCCATGAGAGTCTTACATGTGTTGTTTTGATATCGCACTTGACATGAAATGCCTATGTGGGTGCCTTGTTGAATTTCTTGCTTTGAATTGTCCTATGATGCATTATATGTTTGTTATGACTTCGATTGAGTGTGCTTCATTCTCTTTGTTGTGAATAACTTGGGTGGACTTAATGATGCATTGATTTTCCATTCCTCATTGGGCATGCATTTGATATGTTCATAATTTACATACATTTGCATATTCATTGTGAAGAGAGAATAAAAGGTACATGATACTACTTGGAAGGCAGGTCTGAGGTGTGATTTCCATCATGTTCTTGATATAAAACATACAAGGTCTGAGGTGCAATTTTTGGTATTTCCATGACATTGATATGATATACAAAGTCAAGGACTGAGTGCAATTTGCGCCATTTCCATAACATTGATACAACTCAAAAGGGCAAGCACCAAGTTGTGATTTCCGGTATTTCTATTAATATTGAAATAAGCAAGGAACGATCCATTATTTTTGGTATTTCTAAGGTAAATAATACATGCTTGCATTTCATTGCATTTCGATGCACAAATATGGATAGATAGTCGTTGATTTATATTTTGTAAGCACATCTGTCGTGGGGTACTTCTTTTATTCTTGCATATAGTGATGATAGGTTCCATTTAACCTTTTTTGAGATTATATTATAAGATTGAGATGACTATATTAGTCATGTTTTCTTGAAAGTGAAGAAAATTATCTATTGAAAAATTATTGGAATTGATGAGAAAAAAGATCGAATATAGTGAACTGAAGGTAACTGATAGATCTAGATGTGATTGATGTTGTGAGACACTTGTAATGGTTTTTTTTAATATTATCTTGGACTATTCTTATTATTATCATTCCACGAGTTTGTTGTCAGTTGCATTGTATGTACCTATAATGATCCTTATGGTCATTTAGGTATTTTATATGTTATTTTATGTTCTAGAGCTTTCCAATGTCTTTCCTAGGTCATTTCTGACCTGCTGGGACCAGTAATACGGTTCCCTGGCATTTCGGTCGAGATTTATATCACATTGTCTATTTTAGAGCCTAAACTTAGGTACTTATTGAATTTAGTTAAATTTCCTTCTAAATGAGATTGAAATTGAATTCTAATACTTTCATTAGCTTTAGAATGCCGACTTCAGTCTAGTTGGACCTTTAGTTCGTGTTCTGGAATCTTCATTTTGAGTTTGAGCTGTTTTGTGGAAATCAAGTTTATTTTGAGTTAAAAATTATTCTCGAGTTAGTGCATGGTGATCATAGTGTCAGAATGAAATTCTGACGCTTCTATAAGCTCAAAAGGGATAATTTTAGACCAGTGCGGGTGTTGGTTATCTTCCTATTATTACCGTTCCATTTTTAGGGTGCTGGTTAGAGTTTTTAGGTGATCATTTCCCTTTACTGCGTGATCGAGATGCCCAAAATTTTCCTCTATTCTGTGACCACGACACTTACATGCGCGATCGTGATGCTTTCCCTTCCTCCCATCTTTACGAACGAAGCTCCTCACTATGCAGTCACGATGCCCAAAATACTTTCCTTACACGATCGTGGCTCAATTGCCCCATGATCGCGATGAGTCATGACTTAGAAGTATATAAATTTTCTCCACGATTTTTAGTTCATTTTACAACAAATATTTCTTCATTTCTCTCCATTTGAATGGTGAATTAGTGTTGGAATTCATCAAAAAATTGAAGGAAGTTCGCCTAAGTTTTCTCTTTCTCTCCCCCTTGTTGGTAAGAATTCTCCCCTTCGTAATTTCCACAAAAATGGAGGATTTTACCATTATTGGACTTAGTTAAGCTTGATGCCTTTTTCCCTTAATTTTCAATTAAATTATCTTTTATTTCTGGTGCATTTATTGGATTGCACTCTGCGATCAATTTACCTTTCAATTCCGGTGTGTATTCTTTTCGTTTTAGCCTTTTGAAGTTATGCAACATTTTTCACTTTTGAAAAAGTATCTCCAACACAGTTTTGAGGCCTTTCCCACACTCGGATTGTGAACATTCTTGAAAGCATGGGTTCCTGTGATGCCGGAGACCCTATGGTGAAGTTGGTTTTTGGTTTCGTCTAGCGGGGTCCATAGGCCCGTTTTAGGCTCGATTTGTGACCTAGTCCATAATTTAGTCTAAGTAGTACCGTTAGACTCGTACTAATACCTGGATTCTTATTTCACCAGTTTCGGAGCTGTTGGAGGCTGTTTGCTATTCGTGGGGATGATAATTGTAGTTATAGCATGCTAATCATCGGACGATAGTTAAGCTCCGTGGGCTTTGTCTAAGCGTATAAATTTCATAATTGTACTAATAACATCCGTGGGTTAGGTTTTCTAGGTTGTTATCATGTACTTGGACCAATTCTTAGTCATATTCTTGTTCTATTCCCTGATTGACGCTCGGTGTAATACGATGCTGGTGACCTAGTACGAGCCTTGTGATGGGTTTAGGGTGACCCTAGAAGTAGTAGAACATTGATACGTGGGTTGTTTTTTGGTTTTTCCCTAGGGTTTGGGCTGGTGTATTTTGCTGCTAGCTATAGCTTAGTTGCACTTGTAAAAGGCATAGGTTAGCTGTAGATGTTATTTTGCTGTAGCATTTATTCTATGAGAGGGTGAGCCGCAGGCTCCCTGCTGAGAGTGCATTGGGGCTAGGGCTAGTATCACCCATTGAATATCGAGCCATAGAGGCTGGATAATTGATATAATAATATTGAATAATGTCATAAAACGTAATAAAATGGTACTTTTTGATAGTAATATAAGTTAATAGATCTTTTAACCATCTTAGACTCGGTGGTGTGCTGAGAACCCGGTACTAACCTTTCTACTTGTTAGCCTAGGATTCTCACCTTGGCACCGAGTACTGTTATTTGAGTACTTATGCTGTGACTCGAGTCCGACTTTGTTTGGCATTGAGTACAGCTGCTGGCACTTGAGTCCGTCATCGTACGACAGTGAGTACAACTTTTCTATAGTTATCAAGCCTATTGATTTGGAGACTATGATGATACTTTTATCTTGAGGACCCTGGTGATACTACTATATTAAGGCGTGAGATGCCTTGAGTTGTCGAGATAACGACATGATAAGACTGTTATTCTAAGGCATTATTTGCTCAATTATGAGACTTTTTAGGCTTATGGTTTGGGATGTGAGATTACTGTGGCATTAAAGATATTGCATGGTCGGCATAGCTTCATGGACCCTGCCTCTGGGCTACGATGACCAAAGGAGGGGCATAGGTCGGGTAGGGATATATGAGGAGAATTTAGGGTTAGCCATTCCATAGGTCCTTCCTACTGAGCCTACAGGTACCGGAGGAGGAGCTCACATAGGATCTGTGACTTCATTATGTGCATTTACTTTTCTACACTCTTTTTCTTTCGTGTGCCCCGGTAGTATGTAGATTCCTACAGGCAAGCGTGTTTTTTGTAGACACTTCCATTCTTCTAGGGAATTTGGCAGTGTTAATTTACTTTATTTTATTTACTGCTTAGATAGTTTTAGTCTTTACTTTCGAGCCTTCCTTTCTATGTGGATACTTTTGCGTGGTGTTATTTTCTTATTCTTCCCTTTCCTTTATCTTGAGGTTACAGATATACCGTACATGTTCTCTTTATCACCTTCCCTACCTATTTTTTATGCTTTTACTGTTATTATTGTTGTATTGTTGCACGGACCCAAGTATGTTCTTTTCTTTTACCTGTGATCCTATGTTGTGTGTTAGCTAGAAATGTCATGCTCTATATGCCTTCTTACTCTTTATATGAGTAGCTAACTCCTGTGTTGTTCAGTTTTTATCTATTATCTTACTTTCTTGTAATCCTGTTATTTACTATTTTTATGTTTGTTATATGCCTAGTGGCCCCTCAAATCCTACTGGGTACGGGTTGCCTCAAAGATTTTACTCATGCAACACTTCTGTGTCTCCCTGGATATAGGTTTAGGTATGGGATATCATTGTTGACTTCGTTGATCATGCCAGTTAATTGATATCAGAGGTATAGGAAGAGCTCCTAGCATCCAAAGCTACCCGCATCCCTTCTATTTATCTTTTTTGGGGTCTTTGCATTCCCGAGACAGATGCATCTTTGGTACTTTTATATAATTTTATTTTATACTCTTAGTAGCTCATGCATACTCTAATACTAGGTTTTAGGAGTGATTTATTGACTGTGTCTTGTTATATTTATTTCTTATTCCGTCTCTTCTAGGATGTTACTGCTTTACTATTCTTGTGCTAGCTTACTTGTCTTCATAGACATTGCTTATGGATCTGGGCTACATGGTTGGTTCTCCTATTTGTGGGATAGTAGGTGCTATCATGATCTGAGAAATCAAGTCGTGAAAACTTGGTATCAAAGCGTAGGTTTCAAATGGTGTCAGTGTTTAATTAGATGCTGCGGATTGGTACAATGAAGTTTGTATCTTATCTTCAGGAGGCTACATGGAATTTAGAAAATTACCTCTTTTCCTTGACTTCGAGTCGTGCGCCTTTTTCCTTGATGTTTCCTAAGTACTTTTTTGAAAGCTCATCCATTCACATTCATTCTTTCTCAGATGGTTCATTCATGATCTTTAGCGAGCAGAGGCTAGTGTTCTATTCAAGCAGCGAGGGATCCTGTAAAGGGCTGAGACAGGGACTGAGTCAGAGGTGGAGGATGATCATAGGTAGTTTTACCTGCTGGAAAGCCACATAACTCGTAGTAATTGACTTTTTTTAGAAAATTGTATAATATATGATGGTTTCGTAGTGAATATATGGAAATACTTCTAAATAATGTGAATAGCATCTTTTTCAGGAGATTATGAGAATATGGAAGAAAACAAGTGAAGAAAATGCAAGTCAAGAAGTAAGAAGAATTTCAAGCAAAAATGTACTGATCACGATAGGGATCACGTCGTGATCCTTATTGTGATCTAGCTTAACTAACAGTGGCTGGGCTTGTTTTAAATGGGCTTATTAAGGGTAATTTAGTCTTTTTACCAATGAGGACAGAAACCCTTAAG